>JACXGM010018241.1:0-19184 GCA_016801145.1 Umbra pygmaea | reverse complement strand
TCATTTAAATGAGTGAATGTTAAAGATGTGAAATGGCTAGTCGGTTAGTGAGAGGCGCTGATTCACTTAAATGAGTGAATGTTAAAGATGTGAAATGGCTAGTCGGTTAGTGAGAGGCGCTGATTCATTTAAATTAGTGAATGTTAAAGATGTGAAATGGCTAGTCGGTTAGTGAGAGGCGCTGATTCATTTAAATGAGTGAATGTTAAAGATGTGAAATGGCTAGTTGGTTAGTGAGAGACGCTGATTCATTTAAATGAGTGAATGCTAAAGATGTGAAATGGCTAGTCGGTTAGGGAGAGGCGCTAATTCATTTAAAGGAGTTATGACACTCAATACCATAAGTATGTATGTAGCACCCTATGTATGACGCCATGGTATTAACTGATGCCACAGTGCTGATTAGCGTCTGAAATGACTGAATACCAGTCAGTTATCAAGTGCCTATTCCCTAGACTAGTTCACAAACCCACTAAGGATTTTTTATACTTTGCCCAAATGGTTCGAAAGATCCTCTTTAAAATCTAGGTGGCAGCTTCTAAACCCTGCCTTAGTGTGACATAACTCCTTAACACTTCTTCTGTAGGTGCTTCCCAAAGGAAATGTGAATTATTGCATCTTGAAAAGAAATTTTCACTCCTACAGTTCCCTTGTCAAACCCTTTTATTAATTCCACTAGACACCGTTCACACGTGTTAATCCTTTTATCAGTTTTACTCCCCTTTTCAACGGCATAGTAACGGGAACTCTTCTTGGAACATATGAACGGTGTTGTTTTAATTATATTTATTTGATTTGGGCTAACACAAAAACTGTAGTTTTTATATTATAACAATTTTAAACATAAATTCATTTTAATAGATGTTTTACCTTCATTGACTATTAGATTAATACTTGATTATTGTGCTGGTTTATTGATTTTACACATTTATAACTGAAAACATGTCTGACATGCACTGTTAGAGGGCCTTAGAAATTACATTTTTAACATCTGTAGACCATTAGGAGTTGCAAGTCTATGGTTTGCAGTGGAACAAATAACCTGGCCAGTGTTGAAGATAAATGAAATAATTATATCATTGTAATACCTCAAGCAGAGCATTATATTTTAATTAGTGTTACAGGTTTCTTCAATCACTCTTTTCAGTCAGTTTAAATGGAGACAAGTTCTCACTGCTATTTTGTACATGGAACATGGAAAAAAGAAGGAAAACCAGAAAGTTGTCTGAGGATGTTAGAAAGTTAATAGTCAAGCATGGTAAACGTTAAGGCTACAAGACCAGCTCTAAAGAGATTTATGTTCCTTTGAGCACTGCTGCCAATATTATTATGAAATGTAAAGCTAGTAGGACTGTAGCCAACATCCCTGAACTTCAAAACAGATCCAAGCTGATGTTCAAGTTCAATGTGCAACAGTTTCAAGTCGCACCATCTGTTGCTTTATTAGTGAAAATGGACTCCTGGAGTTTTCCAAAATGTATGTGGACAAGCCACAGTCCTTCTGAGAGAATGTCCTTTGGATCGATGAAACAAAGTAGAATTTTTTGGTAAATCACAACTTCATGTTTACAGGAAAGAAATAAAGCTTTCAAAGAATATAACAACATACTGTACCAATCGTGAAATGCAGAGGAGGTTTTGGGATGTTTTGGGGTTGCTTTGCTGCCTCCGGCACTGGGTGCTTTGAATCTGTACAAGACACAATTAGATTGGAAGACTATCAAGGCATTTTGGATCGATATGTACAGCGCAGTGTAAAAAACCTGTGTCTCAGTCGCATGTCATGAGTCCTCCAGGAAGATAAAGACCAAAAATATACCTCAAAAAGCACCAAAGAGTAAATAAGAAAACATTGGATCGTCCCAAATTTAAATTATATGAGTCCTGGTCCCAACCCCATCAAACAACTGTGAAAATAACTGAAACTTGCATTTGGGAAAAGGCACCCAACAAACCCGAGAGAACTTGAGTTGTTTTCTCAAGACGAGTGGGCCCAACGACCAGTCTAGGGGTGTGGAAACTCATTCAGCGCCGTATTACAGTTACTCTCTCCAAAGGCTCTGCAACAAAATATCTGGTTGAGGGTCACAATATTTTTGTCTGTGCCGTGGTCATTTGTTAAAAAATAAAGCAACATTTCTGTTCTATTGATTAAAAAATTGTGAATCCCAAATATCTTTGTCAATTTGTACTTACTTCAGAAAAATCTCTTTATTTTTTTAAGTGGAAGGATACCAATCATTTTGGACACGTCTGTACATTTTTTGTTTATCCCATCTGTGTTTCTGTTGTTTTTGTTAGCCACACCTTTCCATCCCTTTAATTATCCATCATCAAAATTAATTATGAATTTGATTTCCTGTTAGGACGAACTGGATCGAATTACAGCATGTTACATTTGTGTGTTTGTCTTCAGATTCTGGAGGTGAACGGACAGAACTTTGAAAACGTCCAGCTCACCAAAGCCAACGAGATCTTGAGGAACAACACCCACTTATCGATTTCTGTGAAAACAAATCTTCTTGGTAAGCATTCTGAGGGCTAATTGATTTAAAAATGCAGTCTGGTACTTAACAAATGAGTGTATTAACCTCCCATACATATATATGTACATGGCTGATTGAGAACGGTTTTTCATTTGGAATGGCGACCTGGCTAATATAAAGTATAACAGTACACAAACTGCTGACCACACAATGAGGACAGGTCAGAGGATTAAGGCGATAAATACGCCATGGTGGTGGAACAGTAACGTTGATGCATTTAAGGTCATATAATTATGTGCAAATAAGGAAGACGCTTAACGCGTACAGTGATCCGAGAGCAGCTCACACAGTCTTTTTTTTTTTTAAGTCGTTAAGGGTGATTAAATGAATCTAGCACTATGGAAGCAAAGAATATGCATTCAGAAAGACTAAAACATTTCCCTCCTTTAATCCGCACAGTGTTCAAGGAGCTGTTAGCTCGGCCAGAGCACGACCATGATGCAGAAGGTGAAGAGTCAATAGAGGGTGATCGCAAGAATGGAGCCCCAGCACACCTGCCCAAGATTGGGGACATAAAAAAGGGCTCGCGTTACTCCATTCCTGACCTGGCTGTGGATGTTGAGCAGGTGCTGTATAACAATAGACTACAGTATCCAGAATGCACTGTATGTGGTATCATTGATATACATTAGGCACAAAAAAGAAAAAATACATGTTGAACCAGTAAGGGAATGTTATTGATCAACCAAACAGGTTTTTATTTTATTTATTTTCTGGAGAGGGGAGGGGTTTTGTTGCAAAATGTTTTTGTTCTAAATTCTAACAGAATGCTGACTGCTTGCCTAACGGAAGTTTTTCTGTCTGCTTGTCCATGTAGGTGATGGGCCTGGAGAAGGCCAGCAAGAAAGCCAAGGCCAACACTGTGGGAGGCCGGAACAAGCTCAAGAAGATCTTTGACAAGACACTCACCAGCATCCTGCCACCCAAACCATACAAGTAAGAGTGAGCAGAGGCGAAGGAAAACAATAAGCACTGTTACTGATGGAGTTCACACTAAATATACCCTACAGTATTAATGGGCAAACAAACCTTCATTGCTGTTCTTCTAGCAGCAAAATATGATGGCAGCACTCAGGATATTTTCTAAATAAAGGCCATTGTTGGAATGCCTTTCAACGTGTTAAATTTCAATGTGGCTTTTATTTTGAAAACTAAAATCTGAGTTAGTGCTGCCAGTATATTCAGTGTGATGGAGTTCAAACTGAATATACCTTACAGCACTATTAGTGATTGAGTTTACAGGGAAAAAAAATTATCACTGTCATCTGAAAGTGAAAGTCCACTAATTATTTAGACTTGAGATTTATTAATTTAGCAGATATCCTTCTCCACCCGAATAGCAATAGTGAGTTTATTAATTTTTACTGTATATTCCCAAATGTTATCCTGTGTGAATTAAATCCACAACCATGCCAGTGGAATTTACTTGATCCAAATTATCAATTAGGGACCCCTCGTAATTCTCCCTCCATGTGTTTCCTTAGCGATGTGGGCGTTGGCCAATCGCAGGATGACAGCATCGTTGGACTGAAGCAGTCCAAGCAGATTCCGGCCGCGTTGCCAGTCAGCGGCAACCTGTCGTCCAGTAACCCTGACCTGCTACAGTCACACCACCGCATCCTGGACTTCAACAACCAGCCTGGTAGGACCAGCATGCTCTCCTGCATATACCTCTTGTATTCAGGATATTGTGAAGTGTTTCACGATTTCAGCTCTCTTGAAACCATTGACCTCTCACTCATTATCATACATATGATAATACAACATAGAACATAGTATGTGACAAGTTTTCTGGAATCCATGTTTGATACACCCGTTAACGGTCTCCTGCACTCACTCTGTTATTTCAGCCCCTGTTTTGACAAGTGAGTATCTCTGCTAATGCTTGGCCACCGACAGCCTATCCTCTTTGTCAACTAACTGCTTTTGTATCTATGCACTTCTGATGGTGTTCCTAAAACTCCTATGGTGTTTCTAAAACAGTATTTTTTTAATATAGGCTTCTTAACTGTAATAACTGACATTAAATACTGTGTTTATTTGGGTAATATAGGTTTGACTCGAATGTTACTGTAGAAAGCACAGTACAGTTCTTGTCAGTGCTGTCATCTCTATCGGTCAATGTTCCAATGGGCTGAATTTACTTTTAGCGCTGCTAGTAGAAAACACCTGCTTTCTGTATGTTTGTGTGTTTAGACCCCTTCAGTTCACACCAATGGGTCTCCCTGTAAAATCAGTTGGCATGGGGACACTAATGGCTTCCACACTTATTTAACACCGGGGAAATAATCAACGCTTCTGCTGTGACTGTCCAAGGCAGTGTTGGTGACTTCTAATGTTGCAGAGGGCTTTGGGTCATTCCTCCTTGTCTAATGTGTTCGTTCTTCCTCCACAGACATGTCAGACCAGGTGCTGCGGGTATTCAAGGCTGACCAGCAGAGCCGTTACATCATGATCGGTAAGGACACTACGGCGAAGGAGGTGGTGGCACAGGCCATCCGGGAGTTCGCCCTGACTGCAGCTCCCGAAGCCTATTCACTGTGTGAGGTGTCCGTCACACCGGAGGGGGTCATCAAGCAACGGCGGCTACCGGAGCAGCTGTCCAAGTTGGCTGATAGAATACAGCTCAGTGGCAGGTAAGGAAGGACTTTCATTACATCTTTTTCTACATGTTAGTTCCATGTTTTACACAAAAAATCTACTTTTCCAAGTGATAGCAAATGCTTTCCCAAAGCAGTGGTACATTCCATCTGCTTTTCCAAGTGATAGCAAATGCTTTCCCAAAGCAGTGGTACATTCCATCTACTTTTCCAAGTGATAGCAAATGCATTCCAAAAGCAGTGGTACATTCCATCTACTTTTCCAAGTGATAGCAAATGCTTTCCCAAAGCAGTGGTACATTCCATCTACTTTTCCAAGTGATAGCAAATGCTTTCCCAAAGCAGTGGTACATTCCCTGGTTATTTGCACTTTTATTGCTCTATCCTGTCCACTACAGACCTTTTTCTGTTTTAATTCAGACTGCAGTTACAGTTACTCAATAGGACTGAATATATGACTGCAAAAACCACATTGTGACTGTGTAGGAACTCTCTCCTTTCTTGTTTTCAGGTACTACCTGAAGAGCAACATGGAGACGGAGACACTGTGCTCCGATGAGGACGCCCAGGACCTCTTGCGCGAAGGCCAGATTTCCCTGCTACAGCTCTCCACCGTGGAAGTAGCGACTCAGCTCTCCATGCGCGCCTTCGAACTCTTCTGCGCCATCGAGCCCACTGAGTACATCGATGACCTGTTCAAGCTCAAGTCCAAGACGGGCTCATTCTGCCTTAAGCGCTTCGAGGAAGCCATCAACCAGGAGACGTTCTGGGTGGCGTCGGAGGTAACCCGGGAACCCAACCAGCTCAAGCGGATGAAGATTATTAAGCACTTCATTAAGATAGCGCTCCACTGTAGAGAGTGCAAGAACTTCAACTCCATGTTTGCCATCATCAGGTGAGCGAGGCTGAGGGAAGGCTGCAAGTGGCCATGTTGTTTTGGTGTACGGTAGAAGGATCTGATTTTGTAAAGATTTACCATAAAAGGCAGCAGTTACTTCCTTCTGGCAAGAAACTTCATGTAGCATACCCAGTTCTGCTAAAATGTTGTCCATGGAACTTTAATTCAGGTGTGTCTGTGGGTTTAGACCCAAAGCACATATAGCTCTCGAGTTTTGAGCGGAACCAGCGTTCTAACCTCGCTGTGTGCTTCTGTTCTAACAGTGGTCTGAACCTAGCCCCCGTGTCTAGACTCAGGGGGACGTGGGAGAAGCTTCCCAGTAAATACGAGAAGATGTTTGGAGACCTGCAGGACCTGTTTGATCCATCCAGGAACATGGCCAAGTACCGCAACGTGCTGAACAACCAGAACCTCCAGCCACCCATCATCCCCCTGTTCCCTGTTATCAAGAAGGACCTGACTTTCCTTCATGAAGGTAGGCGAAGATCCACTTCCTAATGTTCACTCACGAGTGTGCTGTCTCCGGCTGTGATCTAGTGGTCACACCGTGGTTCGGGCACCTTTCAGAATTAGTGCTGTTATTTCTGGGACCTATTTTATCCAGATCCGTTAGCTTTTGTGCAGGTTTTGTCTTTTTCCATACGTCTGTACACATTCTAATAAAAGGAATAGAATTATGAATAGAATTATGCTACAGTATGTGTTGCAAGCAAGGTTGCCATGTCTGTGTATTTCTGAGGTGAGCACGACCTGCAAGTGAATTTTTTTGCAATGAACAAATACAAATTTAGGCAAATAGGTAAAAAAAATTGATTTTGTCTTAGTAAGTAGGCTAACTTGAAGAAAAACATTGGTAATTAACTTCTGAAGAAGTCAAACAAGGAAATGCTGTTGGAAAAACCAAGGATTACTATTACTGAGTTTCATAAATATCCTGCGTGAATGTTGTGAACGAAGCTCTCGATAGAAATGTTGGTTTTTGCTGTGCATATTTCAATGACAGCATCCAAAATACGCTGCTCAAAAAATGAAGGGAACACTCAAATCACACATCGGTTCTCCATGACTGAAAATCTTGAGATCCATGAGATGAAAATATTTTCTGTACATTGTTTAATTTGGTGAGAACAAAATGACACTTCTTCATTCGTTCCTCTCCCTCTGAGCCTACCGGATCCTTCTCTCTCTCCAGGACCTCTAGATTTACAAAAGATTTGTAATAATTTGTACAGTATGTATAACATGTTGGAAGGCTATCACTCGAATTTAGCGAGACTATCAATCTCCCGCTACCACTGCCCACATATATCCTATCTGAAGTATTGCTAATAAAAAACATGCTGCTTGCTTTATCAGGATAGGTTTACACACAAGCTCGACTCACATATAAGGCAGATGTTAATAGTGTTGTCTTATTGTGTCATCTTAGGCTAACACTTTACAAGTCCTGGCCAGCGAACTACTTTCTTTAGCCACATAGCCATGACCCCACATCCCA
The DNA here is from genome assembly GCA_016801145.1 of Umbra pygmaea. Taxonomy (NCBI): domain Eukaryota; kingdom Metazoa; phylum Chordata; class Actinopteri; order Esociformes; family Umbridae; genus Umbra; species Umbra pygmaea. The sequence goes on along the minus strand of JACXGM010018241.1, from coordinate 11,642 downwards.
CAGTGTTATTAGTTGATACATTTAAAAGATGGAATATTTGCTTTGTTAAATCACTCCGCCAAGTTTGAGTGGAAAGTATTCCGCGTTAATATGTGCTGTGCACAATACAGCCTTTACACAGAGATTAGTGTGACACATTCCAACTTTGTCTCCCAAAGCATGAAAGAATCCAGGGACAGCGAGATTAACCCTCAAAAACAAAAATGTACAAAGAAATCTAGCTTTACTCAAAGCCCAACCTTTTCTTGCTCTTCATATCCAGTATGTCCAAGTGTCACCTAGATGCTCTGGGCCCATCATGATAATTTTGGATGTTACACTATATTACCCACAATGCACTAATACCGGTACTGTACAAGAAGACATCCTAATCGATTTGTTAAATTGAAATTGTTTTTTGTATTTCCCCAGGGAATGACTCTAAGGTGGACGGCCTGGTGAACTTCGAGAAGCTGCGGATGATTGCCAAAGAGATCCGCCACGTGGGTCGCATGGCCTCCGTCAACATGGACCCAGCACTCCTGTTCCGAACCAGGTACACTCACTTGGAAATGAACAAAGTACAAGGTTTTGCCCTTCCCTTTAGGTCCAGTCAGATCACTGTAGATTCTTTATGATTGTTCACACGTAGATTGTCAATGTTCCTTGCTTCCACGCTTCTTTTTCGAGCAGCCGTTCCCGGTCAGCTAGGCTTTTCTGTAATCTGCAGTGTCTTTGTTGTTGCTGTGCAACCAGTACGCGTGTAAAAATGTCTGTGTGACTGTTTGTCCACCATGCTGCAGTCATGTTCAGGTGTCAGATTATCCATGTTTGTGTCTTTCTCTGTTGTGGGCCTCTGGGTACTGACTCATCTTGGTGGCTCTTGGTGGTCTATCCTGTCTAAGCTTGTCTCCTCGTTCTCTCTCTCTCTCTTTCCGTCCACTTTGCCCTCCACGCTTCACTGTTCATGGCTATCACTTCTAGGAAGAAGAAATGGAGGAGTTTAGGGTAAGTGTTGGTGACCCATGCTATTTTTCTTTCGTCCTATTTGCTCGCTAGCTTGCTCCCTCTTTCTCTCGTTTCTGATGCCTGTTTTTTCTTTACACTAACTGTTTGATAGAATTCTAACGTGCCTCGGCTCTGGCAGAACATTTATGTAGAATTGAAAATCACTTTTGCTAGTGTCAGGTCACACCATAATTGTTTTTTTCTGCCTATAACATGTCTCAATTACACTTTAACACTGATGTAGGTATTTATGTCCCATTAATTCATAATGCAATTTACAATCTGTGAACTAGCAAAAGTGATACGTTTGTGTTTTCCCAACTTGGCTACTTATCAAAAAGGCATGCCTAATCACAACTCAACCCTTACTGGTTTGCACGGGTTTGACATAAACATTGTTTTCTACTTCAGACAGATTCAAAATAGCTTGTTCAGCATAAACCACTGCCCTGATGTAGTCATGATTTACATTAACCTGGCCAAGGAGTTAGTAGAACATTTCAGTTTAATTCCACCAGACTATCCTCGGTATATGCCATAGTTCTGAAATGTTTCACTTTGGCTATCTTGGTTCTAGATCACAGAATTGTAAACTATAATTACACACGCACACAGGCACAGAACACCACACACTACCAAGTCCCGGTTTTCCGACTGATTGACCGACCCGTCCCTCCCCTTCTTCCTTGGAATGCTTGGCATGTTCTGGAGTTGAGAGGAGAGCCCAAAAGCTTCTCTCAGCATCTGCATGTATGCTTTAAACCCCCTTCCACTCAAATAACTTGCAAGTACTAGAAAATAGTACTAGAAACACTCGCTACATATAAATAGTAGGACACACTCCTACACACATGGCAATAGTCTGACTGTGGTCTTTTCTGCCCTCTTTTTGTCTCTGTGTGTGTCTTTGTGTATGTGTGTGTCTTTGTGTCTCGTCTGTCCCTACATGTGTGTATGTATGCACGCGTGTGACCAGTTCTCTTAGCCAGGGCAGTGCCAACGCAGCGGTGCTAGACGTCACCCAGGCGGGCGGCCACAAGAAGCGAGTGAGGCGCAGCTCCTTCCTGAATGCTAAGAAGCTGTACGAGGACGCCCAGATGGCACGCAAGGTCAAGCAGTACTTGTCGCACCTGAGCCTGGAGACCAATGAGGAGGCGCTGCAGATGCTCTCCATGCAGTGTGAGCCCTCCATCAACACATGTGAGTGCTGGAACAAATTCACACTGTGGACAACCCACTGTACACAGAGTAGACGTGATTGGTGGGCACATGCCTGTTGTTTTGGCTCAAAAGCAGCACTCGCTGGTAGTATTGATTTTTAATGGCCCCATCATTTCCCTTCAAACTTTTCAGTGCCCAAAAACACGGGTGGCACTAAGAGGCCAGACACATCCCCTGTGGTGTCCAGGGCTGCCAGCCAGCAACGGGGGCAGCTACAGAAGAGTACCCAGGCCCTGCAGGTGCCCGCTGTAGCCCTCTACCCCTCACGCAAGAAAGTGCCCGTTAAAGACTTGCCACCATTTGGTAAGTACTGGAACAACTCAAAGACAACCATGCATTATGTAGAATATTTATTGATTGCTCTTTTAAATCATACAGTATATATTACTTGGATGTTTAAAAACACAATAGAATTTGACACCTTCATTTTCCGGTGGCTGGAGATCGATAAGAAATTGTCAAAACATGATTACAGATTATGCAACGACTTCCATCATTATGATGAAAAAGTGGTTTTGCAGTGTTTGTAAAATGCAGGTGCTTACTTATAAACAAAGAAAGACTCACTCTGGTCAAGGTGCATGTTTGATTGGTGTTTGCGGAGCTAGTACAGTATATGAGAAATCCAGCCTGAGCTGCGTCACAGATGTAGGAAAGCTAGTTACAGTAGCTCCCCAGAATTAAGAGGCCAGCTTTCAGGGCAGCACTAGTAGGCTAGATGAAATGAATGTAAAAAATATCAAATACAAAACATGTCTAGTTATGGATATGAGGAATTTAATACAAATATGCCATTATCCATGATAGGAGAAAGTTAGACAAGTAAACGTTAAAGCGCTAAATGCTAAGTACTTATTGGAAGATTCTGCTGTGAGTAAAAACACGGATGGGGGTGTTCACTGAGTCTGCGTTTATGATTGGATTCTGATAAGCAGTGCTCTCGTTTTACCAGAGAAGCTCGCACACAAACAATATTGGCGGCTGCCAATTGCTCTCTATTTTCAAGGTCAGTTCACAGCTTCTCAAGTGCAAACAATTTAATTTTAAAATGTTGGTAATTAGCTGTCTTATTTCACCATAATAATGTTCCCTTATGTTTTGTTATGTTTGGTTCCATTGCTGAATAAGTACCATACTTGTAATATTGATGGTAGTAAATTAAGACAATGTTTGGAATATTTTATTAGTAATCCCAGACATTTCCAAACAGATTATTTAATAAAAAGATTCTACAAATAATATGGCATATGGTTACAGACAAAACAGCATGATTTAACACCTCTTAAAATGTGAAATAACTGTTGGATGAACAAACTAAAAAGAGACGACTACAAGTAGTAGTGGGATATCCAGTTACGCTCATTAGCACAAATTGGCAATCATCTCAGACGTGTCTTCACAACATGCCAGTTTGGTAATTTGCCTATGTTAACAAACTATGCATATATATATATATATCTTTAAATATTTGAATTGGAGAAGAAATTGTGGCTGGTAATGAAAATATACATATTCACTCCTGAAAGCTGATCTTGGCTGTATTTTTTGTTTTGAAGGAACGAGTTCTCCTCAGTCGCTGAAGAAGATCTTGTCGCTGTCTGAGGAGGCCAGCGAGCGCCATAAGAGACAGACGGAGGACACCGTGTCCAACGCCTCCCCACCCACCTCCCCCCAGAGCTCACCCAAGAAAGGTAAGATAATAATTTCCTCTGTCTAGCCACCCCCCCTTACACACACACACCCACACACACATTTTCTGCAGCAGGTTGCTGCTGCTCCCTGGTGGTCACAGAGTGCAGCTACTGGTTCAGCCTTCTGTTTTGTCACAATTATATGGTTATCATACCAGTATTGATCTGGCTTTGTTCAGGCATTTTAGGGCTGTGCAATACTGAAAAGGTTTTCTTGTGAAAAAAGGAAAATTGTAAGTGACGGTCTGTTGCTGGATGCAGGGCTCGGGACACTGATGTGCCAAAGTGTCTGGAAGGTTCCCTTTACCAGTAAAAAGGCACAGGTAAACTGGGACAGGCCCCGTAGACAAGACATATGCTGCTAGAACACTCAGGCTCCCCAGGTGTCACCCCCCAGATACCTGCAGGCTCCTCTATACCAAGTTTTAAATTGACTTGTAATCGTCTGAGCATTTATTGGTACCACAAAATTAACACCAATTGGGAGGGTGTGATACAACGATTATTGACCTGTCCTTTAAGAATCACTTTCTGTTGCAAAACGTTTGTTCACCTTTGTTCACCTGTTTTTTCAGATGAACAATACACAGTTTAACATGCAATGTAGATCTACAACCCCAATTCCGAAAAAGTTGGGACAGTATGGAAAATGCAAAAAAAAAAAAAAAAAATTAATTTGAAAATTCAATTCATCCTGTACTATATTGAAAACACATTATTAACCCACTGTGATGTTTTGGTGAATTTAATTTATTTAGACTGTTTACAATGTTTAAAATCATATTTTTTTTTAATAACACTTATTAAGCATTTGTGCACTGAAGACACCAGTTGGTTAAGTTTAGCGAGCAGAATTTTCCCCCATTCATCCATTATGCATGTACAGGTCTTCGTTTCCTTGTTTCTGCTTCATGTTGCGCCACACATTCTCAATCGGAGACAGGTCAGGACTGCAGGCAGGACATGCTAGCACCCACACTCTCTGCTTACTCAACCATGTGCTTATAATCCGGGCAGAATGTGGTTTGGCATTGTCCTGCTGGAAAATTGAAAAATACACACACAGTAGTAAAAAGTTGACTGTTCCAACTTTTCTGGAGTGTGTTGCAGTTATCAGGTTTGAAATGTGTGTAAATTATCTTCACAAAATAAAATCACAATGTGTTAACAATGTGTTTTCAATATAGTACAGGGCGAACAGACTTTTCAAAATATTTTCATTGCATTTTCCATACTGTCACAACTTTTTTGGGAATTGGGTTAGTAGTTGTAACCTGCATTTAAAGGGGGTTCTGAGGGTCTGCAGTCACGTGCCTTCATAGCTGAGTTAATGTTGTGTATTGTTAGTAGAATGGCGTGTAGTTTGGCCTTCAGTGTTGATGCTGCTTCAATACACAGCTTCATGATTGTCATTAGAAGCCTTTCCGACCACATTTCAGCTTTTATTTTATAAACAAAGTGCTCTTATAGAGAGGCTTGTATGGCTTTTTAGTTCGGTTAAAACCTAGGAACTAAACCTAGACAAGGAAACAATCGTATTGGTCAGCATTATGTAGCCTATAGCCTTTATAATAACGCAATTTAGTACCCATAATCGAGGCGAAACCATGCTAGGTTCGGCTATGGGAGCAATTTTGGATAAATTATGATGAAACATAAACTTAAAGAAATGACAAACAATGGGCAATGAGCTCAAATAAATTAATACAAACATTTATCAAGAAGTGGAAATACCCGGTGAGGTTATTTACCATGAAATAAGAGGAGTAGATTTTGAGCGTGTGACCGGGGTCAATTGTGTTTGTCACACACGGCCAATGAGTAATTGTTGACAGCCCTGACCAGTTTTCATAAAACAAGACCATAATAACATACTTTACGTTAACATTCACTATCAGTATACAGTGTTCATATAACTGTAATAAATTATCCATGGCTTTTAATACAACATAAAATATACAACAAACAAACAGTTTTGTTTTTTCACCAAAAAAGGCTGTGCACACCATAATTGTCTTGCCAAAACGTCGAAGCTCACTATGGAGGACCAAGTCTGCCAAAATAAGAAATAAATAAATGTATATATTTATTTCTGTATTTCCACATTCATAAGATAATGAGGAGGCTGTCAATCAAAGTATGTCACGGTGTCACCTTTTTCCCATTGGTTGATCTATATCAGAGTGTGAAGATCAACTTTACATGCCTAGATTGCTATGACTACTTAGTAGGCTTCTGATACAGGCTCTTGTCAAAGATTTGTGAGTCTTGGCTAACCTGAAAATGCTAGCTTTGATTATTATTTGATTATTTACTTTTTCGCTTGGATTGATTGTAGCGTATAGGATCAGATATACAGTTCTAGTTTCTCTTCTACTTTGTAGCCTACCCATTTCATCTAACAATAGAACTGCCAGTGCAATGTTCCGTAGTCGTGGAAACACACACACAGAGAAACGAAGAAATTGACCAAGCGAAAGAGCAAGCTACGCTAGTTAACAGAGCACAACAGGTGACACCGAAGCCCCTGTAAAATGTATGCTGTGGAAAGTTATTTGTTAGTAGGATTGCCTGTTTGTGACATTGCATCTCTTTTTGGGGTTGGTGAAAGAATCATTTATCCTACAAAGCAACCCTGTGTCGTATCCTTGGTTCCTCCCCAGCTGCGTTTTTAATGTTCCCGCTCTTGGCTTGATTACTATGGCTGAATTATTAAGTCCCGCCCCCTCATTAGCTTAAGGATGTGGAAATAAAAGAATATGGAAATAAATAAATACAGAAATAAATGATCACAGAAATAAATAAATAGGAAAATAATATTGATTAATTAATGTAGAATTTTAAATTGTTATGTATATTTGTATGTATATTTTTATGTATAATAGTTTTATTGATATATATTTAATATATTTATTATTTTGAAAGACTTTGTCCTCCATAGCTCACAGTCACAACCAAAAATTAAATGTAGGGTGAAGATTAACTACCCATATTCAGCAATAGACCAACTAGTGGCAATTCAAGAAGCCTTGTATAAACTACATAGAAGTAGCCACATTGTCGTCCAATGTCGGTCTTCAGATTGTCCTTAAAGTGTACTATGTATTTTTTATGTGTATTACTTTTCCACGATAAACTATGGTTTCTGGAAGATCCTGAAAAGTTCTCGATCAATGTAAAATACCGATATAAAGTATTTTTTGGAATCAATACTGACATGAAAATATCAATGTTACTGTAGATGGTTTAAGAAAACATAATATTAATTTATATTTCGAATCAAACAGAACTTATTAAATGCCGAAGTGCAAAACATAAGAACAGACAAACAGGGAACCAGATCAATGACGAGGCTGAATACTGTTAGTCAGTCATTCCTCTTCTGTTTTATGGTAACTCTTTATTTAACCTAGGTTACACTGCAATGGCTTGACTTGTCATAAACCGTGGCCAAAAATCCCAGAATCTTAGATTAGATTTTTTAAACCTTATTTTTGTGATGTCCACATAATTGTATTTTATTTATAACAATATGTATGTATCCAGCAGATCAATTAAGAACACATTTCCAATGACAGAATGACAAACAAAGTGAGGCTGTAAGCGTGTAGAGTTTTCTTATTCCACCTGTTGTTAGTCGCACTTAGTAAGCTCTGTACGAACCCCCTAGATGTCTGCAATCAGACGAGTTGACTCCTCCCTTTCTCCTCCCAGGCTACCCCAGAATGGGCGACACATACTCAGACTCGGGCCACAGTGAGATCTCTTCACGCTCCAGCCTGGTCAGCAACTCATCCTTCGACATGGCCCAGGAGGAGAGGAGAGGACTCAGGTACTCAGGAGGAATGGGAGACCACCCTCACACTGGTGGGGCACGGCTGGAGAGGAGGGCTACAACCGACCCCGATCAATACAGCCTCGGGTAGGAACCAGCGCAGGCTGTTTATCATGACACACGTTAGCTTTTAAAATGTTACATAATACTGTGATAAGAGTCCTTCCTCTAAATGTCTTTAGGCAGCATCAAACAGCCTGTAAATGATATAGCTTGTCTCTAACCGGGACCCCACTGACTTCTCCGCAGGTCCTATTCGTCCATGCAGGACTGCCGTGGTCTGTATGCCTGCGCCACCGTGCTCTCCTCCCCCAGCTCAGAGGAATTGACGCACGACCAGGGGGACCGTGTCTCACTGGACGCCGCCGATAGCGGCAGAGGCTCCTGGACCTCGTGCTCCTCTGGGTCCCACGACAACATCCAGACCATGCAGCAGGGCCGCAGCTGGGAGACCCTGGCGTTTGGACCGGGTGGGGTGATTGGGGTCCACCAGTCCGGGGGCCCTGAGGCTTTGCTAGGCCCCGCCAGTCTGTGGGCGGCCCAGACTAGAGGCAGCTGGGCGTCGGCGTCCTCGTCCTCTTCCTCTGCAGCATACTGGGGCGAAGACTCCGAGGGAGATACGGGCACGATCAAACGGCGAGGCGGGAAGGATGTTAATGCTGACCCGGAGACAAGTAGTATTACGTCAATGGGGTCTGACGAGGCAAAGCATCATGGGAGGCCATCGCCGTCACCCATCACTGCTGGCAGCAAGGGCCTTATTAGTGAGTTGACATTTTGACTTTTTGTCCATTTAGGGAAAACTTCCACACAGTTTCTCAGCATTAATTGTCTTGCAGAACGGCCTGATTTTCAGTAGAATGTTATGAACATGTTAATCTCTTCACACACATTCTTTGTTTTGTTTGTTTTTGTGTACTCTGACGTATTGGTCAATTTACAATCCAAATCACAAACCTATCCGTAATCTCTAAGGCCAATTCTTACTTTTAAAATCACATCAGTGCAGCTCTTAAAAGAGGACTGGGATCATGCCAAATCAAATGTCCTTTTTATTCCGGTGTATGTACCTCTTGGATCCAAATGCATGCCAGCAGAGGTTTGTCCGTGGTCATGTTCTGGAACATTCCAGAACCGGATAAAATTGAAATTCCGTTTAACCACACCATCTTTCACCCCTCATCTTAGCGCGAAAGGAGAGCCGGTACCGCGAGCCTCCTCCAACTCCGCCAGGTTACACTGCCCTCACCATGTCCGACTTCAGCGAGGGCCAGACGCAGTCTCCGCCTCCACCCGTGGCCCCGGCCCACTCCGGCCGACGCCCACCTGACTACACCACGGCTCTGCAACGCTCACGCATGGTCACCCAGTCGCCCGACTCCCACCACCACCGGGCCCAGCAGCACTCCGAGCCGACCAAGCGCCAGGATGAAGAACCGGATGAGGAAGAGGAGGGTGAGTCTCCCAAAATAGTCGCTCTGAGGAAGCCAGTGGCACACACACCATCAGAGACAACAAGGCCATGAGATGAGGGTTACAGGGCAGGATGAGGTAAATGACTGATTTATACCAACGCTAATCTGCATGCCCTACAACACGGACTTGAACCCCCATCCACCGCAAGCTTAGCCTGGTTCCGGATCTATTTGTGCCATCTTGCCAACATCCCAGAGTGGAACGGCATTGAGATATTGAAACGGCACAAACACATCAGCAACCAGGCTTGCACAGGCCCTCCACAGCAACATCTCATGTGCATGACATCCTCATGGTTGGACCTGAGCTCACCATTTGCTATGTTGCTCCTCCCACGCTGTCTCCAATGGCATTCATCTGCCCGCACAGGTTTGATAGATTTTTGCTCACACTTTTGTTAACTTTGTTCGGCAATGCTCGCACGCACCTCCATCCCACGCAGGAATCGTTTGACGTGCCTTTCAAACTGTTAAGATCACTGTTTGTTTCCGAAGGCCATACAAGTTAAATGAACTGTATAACTGATCGAACTAGACGACTGAATAAAAAACTTTGCAACCCATGAAATAATAGCATACAATTGAAAAAAATTCCAATTAAAACTTCCAATAGATTTAAGGCTGTTTGTATTCTATCAGTTGAGTGTGGCAGAGCCTTGCTGTGAGAAGACCTTAAGAGTAGGGGTGGTGATAAAGGCCTTAAGAGTAGGGGTGGTGATAAAGGCCTTAAGAGTAGGGGTGGTGATAAAGGCTCAACATGTTGATGTTGCTCATAGAGGCAATGAAGTGGTAAATAGAAAATAAAAGCCAAACAATATGTATTAAGTGTTAACCTACTTGGAAGTGATCATTACCTGACTCAGAAGACTGGTTTCAGCGCTTCAACAACTCTGCTGCCGTGTAGATTTGGAAGCGTTTTAATCACTGTCCTACTTCCATCATCAGTGTAACAAACAGCAGCTAAAGGAAGGAGAGCTGGAGGCCTATAATACGAAGCAGGATTTGGGGTCAACCAGCCAACTTCGGGTTTAACCCTGGGTTTTCAGTGTCACAAAGGTGGTTCACCTGTTACCAAGTTACATCGCCATGGTAACTTATGCTGCACACCTAACCTGCTCCGGAACAGGTTAAACTCATGATAACAGATCAACACAAATAAAAACACCACCTACCGACTAATCAATTTTCGATTGAACATGGCGTCACCGTTCTTAGATGATCCCGCGGAGCTCACCGCAGAAGGTGGGAGTGTCTCTAAGAAAAGCAACCGACAAAAGAAAGACCGACCAAAATTCTCAGTGGAGAGACTGACATATTTTTCCGACACATCGAAGTTGTGCGCTTAGTTTCACCGACTGTATCGAAGTTGTGCACTTAGTTTCACCGACTGTATCGAAGTTGTGCGCTTAGTTCCACAGACTATGCATAGCGATGCGTTTTTTTGCTATAGGTAGTTTCCTGTATGCTGTGGGTCATGCAGAGAAAAACCTGGTCTGCTGCGCAATTCGCAAGGTGGTGTTTGATTGTGTTCCAAGGCAACATGACCACACAGTCTAATGAAGAGTGCTTTTATGAAATGGCAGGTAGACAATAACATACGTTGACTACTTCATCTATAAATAATGTAGACTCTATGACGTTTACTGTTGTATATTAAATGAAGCAAACTCCTTTCGTAGGGTTCTCAGAGTGATTGGTGCCATACAGTAGATTGCACACATTCAGATGTCATTCTCACCCAGCGATGCTGAGTATATTCTTCATATTTTTCTAAAATGATTTTTTGCTCCTCTTGAGTGAAATATGCGGCTCTGGTAGACTTGTCCATGTCTGCGATTGGGCATATGGTCCACACACCGCCCCTTTTATGTAAACGCGCTCGTCGCTAGTTTGGGAAAACCTGGGTTGATTTAACACATTGATAGTCACAATCATGACACTACTTATGAAAGATTGCAGTCGTTAGGTCGTTAGCCAGCAAACAAACAAATCCTGGGAATGTTGAACTTGCTTTGTAGTATATGGCCTCAGGTCTTGACTACTGTGAAAGCAAGTAACCTATGCATTGTGTCAGTATGTTTACCCTCTGTGTATTTAGTAAGAATTATAACAGTTCATTATAGCTAATCATGACAGTACTGTGTAATCAAAAGATTTGTATAAACCCTGAAAAATCTGACCCTGAAGATGGCGGTTCGATCCTCGGCTCAGCCACTGTCTGTGCCCTTCCTCTCTGTCTCCCCCTACCTGTCTGTGCCCTTCCTCTCTGTCTCCCCCTACCTGTCTGTGCCCTTCCTCTCTGTCTCCCCCTACCTGTCTGTGCCCTTCCTCTCTGTCTCCCCCTACCTGTCTGTGCCCTTCCTCTCTATCTCCCTCTACCTGTCTGTACCCTTCCTCTCTATCTCCCTCTACCTGTCTGTACCCTTCCTCTCT
>JACXGM010018240.1:0-19183 GCA_016801145.1 Umbra pygmaea | reverse complement strand
ACCAATCAACGTGGACCTGGGAAAAGGGAAAATGGAAAGACCCTGCTCTGGAGTAGGAGCTAAAAAGGTTATAGGAACGGCAGTGCGAGGAACTAAATAATCCCGCAATTTCTTCTATCGGAACACGAGAAAAAAATGGTTATAGGAACGTTATGTTCTAGGAACTGCAAAAATCCCTGCGGTCGGAAAGCGGCTTTTAATGCATAAATGAGCCTCCTGTAAGAATACTACATCTGTTTTAAGCTTTTACAAATGGAGAAAATCCAGGACCTCTTGTTTGGGCTATTTAAAGACTGTACATTCCAACACAGGGATTTAAACAGGGATATCACCTCCTCCACCATCCCCAACATTAGAAATGTTAAAAAAAACAATATGGGGAACGATTTACAGGAGAATGGACAAGCATTTTAGCATTGACAAATACAGGCTAAAAACCCTAAAGCAAAACATACAGAATGGAGAAAGGATACAAACAAAGAAAACAGAAATAGACAAAAACCTACACAGACCCCCCCCACACATTATTTTATAGTTCCAGTGCACCCGAACATACATACCATTTCTGCCCTAACATTGTAATAGCAGTGAATACATGAACATGCATTCTATTAACACAACAAGAAGGGTGAAAACAAAGTTAAAGCACAAAAAAGCAGTATATGTACAAAAAGAATCTAAAAAAATAGAATAAAATAAAAACATGGCCATATGTAGGACAAAGTTTTAGGTAAACATTCTAATGGATTAGTCGACGAGCAGGGCAAAAAACTGAATAAACAGCTATATAGAGCATTCAAAATAGAGAAACCCAGATAACATAACATAACATTGTGATTCAGGACAATCTTGTGGTGGATGTGTTACCAAAACTGAGTAATGTGAGTACAACAATATAGTGCCATACATCAAAATTGCAGTTAATACAAAAATGGTGAGTGTTACTGAAATAACCAAATCAGTAAATAAATACATAAGCAACAACATTACAGAAGAAGACTCCAATCCTGTAACAGTGGAAAAACTGCGTTACCATACAACTTGTAGCAGGATATTATGAAGGCAGAAGGTAATAATACCCCAAAACAAATGCACCTACTAGGTGCACTGCTATAATCCCTGTAAAAAAAGTTTGCAAAGCCAACCAAATAAAAAGTTTATGGAGTTCTAAAGCCTACACTATCTTTTTTGAAAAAATACAAAAACAATGTTTTAGGACTAGTAAACATGATCAACATATCAAATTGGATCCAGGGGTTGAAAACATCAACTTAAAAAATACAAATACAAACAATAGTAGAATAGCAAAATCGACATTTCACAATATCTATCTAGAAACAAATGTATATTATGGACAAAATACTAATGTGCATTTTCAGAAATTGTTTTTTTTGCTCATGTATTATTCCTGTGTTCAGAAAAACAAATATATATATATATTTTTTAAAGATTTACAGAGAAATTGAGCCGACAGGACAAATGAATGGATGTTACATAGTGTAGCTTTAACCTCTTCATCACTAAGCATTTTTTTTCTAGTGTTTAAAAAAATGAAAACATGCCCAAATCATATTGAGTATAGCTACAAGGGCTACAAACATAGACGTGGTATCAAAATGAAGGTAACACGTGAGATTTATCCTGAAGTGAAAGTATTAACTAAGTCAACTGTGCTGACTTAGTTGCATTTTTTTGTGGCTTCGGTGTCACCTGTCGTGCGCCTTAACTACCATAGCTTTCTATCTTGGTCAATCTTTTAGTTTCTGTGTGTGTGTGTGTTCACGACCATGGAACATTGCACTTGCAGTTCTATTCTTTGATGAAATGGGTAGGCTACAATGTAGAAGAGAGAAACTAACTGGTATCTGATCCTATTAATGCTCAATCTTCAAAAACAAAATATAGTATCTTTATTTTTGGATCAATCTGCCCACCCCTATTGGGTGTGTATTGGACAGGTTTGCCAGACAAAGTGAATGAGTTGAAATACCTAAACTCCATAGTAGTGACTGTCCACGTCTGTTGCTCTTGATGTAATTTTGCATGTGAAAAAAGGAGTCAGTCCAGCGTGGTATTTCTGTACTGGGGTGTTATGTTCTATTCTATTGTGTATGTATTCACATTGAAATTCAGAAGTGGCAACGCCACTGGTCATTGAGCACATTAAAATGTAGAGCCTCACGCGTTACCAAAGTTACCATCATACCATTGTTGGATGTCCTCATGGGAGTCCAACTGTGTCTTCTGCCCTGAATGTTCAATGTGTAGGCGCCGAGAAAACCTCACCCCTTTCTCATGAAGTAGACGTTACACTGTCAGGATTTTAGCCCCCTTCATGGTAACACCTGAGCTAAAGTTGTGAATACAAACACCTTCCTGACACAGGAAACAAGCTCCTCTTTTCACTTCTGCAGCAACACATCTTCCTTGTCACGGAAAAAGTGGAACCGGGTTATAAGGATGCGTGTTTTAGAGCCATCAACTCTGCCTGCTGAATGTCTGCCGATGCGATAGGCCTGGTCTAACTTCAGAGGTGATTGGAAATTAGAGGGGAGGATCGCTGGAAAGAACCCAGCTCAAATTCCTGGGTATTTTACCCTCAGAACTCTCTGGCAAGCCAATCACCCAGAAATTGCAATGGTTGGAACGGCATTCATGGTTTTCAGTCTTCTCGCCCGGCTGACAATATTAGTTTTCCTAATGGGCAACTACCTGCTCCAGGACTACAATCCAGTCACTATAGTTGGTTGTGTTAAAATCCTTCAAAATGGCAAACATGTTCATACGCAGCTGCCTGTAAACAACCCAGGGCTGCAGAAAAGGGGGCCAGAGCGCCACATCAATAGCCGATTTCATCTGGACCACGAAAGCAGCTATAATATCCATGATTAAATCAGTTTAGAAGGCCTTCAGATGGGATTCCAGCTCTGCCAGCGTAACTATATGAATCGGCGCCATGACACTTGTGTAAGTGGTATCAGAAGTGACTGCTGTAACAGGTAATTTTCCCTTCGAAACATGCAGCATTTGGAAGGTAAGAAAATAGTAAATAAAATTTGCAATGGTAGAAATTAGAATGCTATTTGAAAATGTAGAAAAGTTAGCTAAAACACTGGAGCCACGTCCACGTGCGATTTGCTCACATGCTCAAACCGGAACCAATGTCTCTGGATTTCTATTGATAGGTATGTGTTTTGGGGTATGAAAATTAAAAGGCTAAATAAAAATTGTAATTCAGAGCATTTATTTGCAGAAAATGACAACTGTTCAAAACAACAAAAAATATCCAGCGTTGTCCTCGAATAACAAAAAGAAAATAAGTTAAGACAAATTTTTTAACAACACAATACTAACATGTTAGGGTAACTTAGGAATAATTCAGAAAATAATATTTGAAGGAATAATAAGTTTATAATAATAATTATTTGCTTCCATTCATTTTGGCACCACCATTCTTTCACACTGATAATGGGTATCTTTATGCCACACCTGGTGCATAAATTCAAGCAGCTTATTTTGTTTGATGGCTTGTGACCATCTTCCTATTGATCACAGAGGTTTTCAATGGGGTTGATTATTTAAGAAAACTTTACAATGGTCCCATTTTTTCCAGAGCTGTCTATGGAGAATGAACAGAGAAATCATGAAGAAATTTACAATTTCAGAAAAGATGTTTGGATGAATTTATTAATGTTTGACAGACACAGAGACATAATGTATGTACTACTGAGTGCAAATTATTATCTAAACAACAACTTTGGACAATGTTAAACCTGCACTATTAAATTTTTTTTAAAACAAAAAAATACTAAAAGTTTCATGACTAGTAAACATTAGGAAATTGCATTATTGGATCCAGGGGTTAAAAATATACATTTAAATAATACGAAATACTGACAATATTAGCATAGCAAAATCGACATTTCACAATATCTAACTAACAGTGAAAGCATATTAGGGACAAAACAATCATTTGTAAAGGTCCAGTTTCTGAATTAATAAAAACTAATAAATACAGCTCTGGAAAATCTGAAAACACTGTCAATTCATCAATATATGTTTATGTAAAATTTATATTTTTGTTTTATTCCATAAAATACTGAGACATTTCTTCCAAATTTAAAATAAAATTTTATAATTCAGATCATTAATAAATAATGCCAAGAAAATAAGTTCATATTGATTTTTAAACAAATCAATTATAATCACTTAATTTACGAAGATTTCAGAAATCAATATTTGGTGGAATATTGCGGATTTTCAATCACAGGTTTCATGTGACTTGGCATGATTGGTCCTTCACGTTGACGTTGGGTAACTTTTTGCCACTCCTAGCAAAAAAGAATCAAGCAGCTCAGCTTTGTTTGATAGCTTTTCACCATCCATCTTGGTCTTCATCACATTCCAGAGTTTTTCAATGGGGTTCAGGTATAGAGACTGGGCTGCCCATGACAGGCTCGTGATCTGGTGGTGGTTTGATTCATTTGTCCTTCACAAAGACAAATCTGCCTGATTGAGTAAGGTCATCTTCGCTGATGAATCAAAATTTCAGCTTTGTCCAACACCTGGTAATTTAGTGGTCAGATGGCAACCTGTAAAGGCCTCTCACCCACTGTAAAATTTGGTGGAGGATCGGTGATGATCTAGGGGTGCTCCAGCAAGGCTGTAATCGGGCAAATTTGTTTTTGTGAAGGAGACATAAATCAAGCCACATAAAATGTTGGCCTGGAAGAAAACTTGCTTACTTCTACTCAGACAATGTTCCCCCAACTTTGAGGATTGTTTTCCCCGGCAGGACAATGCTCCATGCCCCACAGTCAAGTCAATCAAGCTGTGGGTAGAAGATCACCAGATCGAGACCATGTCATGGCCAGCCCAATATCCAGGCCTGAACCACATTTAAAAGCTCTGGAATGTCATCAAGAGGAAAACAGATGGTAAAAAGCAATCAAACAAAGCGAGCTGTTGGAATTTATGTGCCAAGAGTGGCATAAGTCACCCAACACCAATGGCAAGATGGATGAATGCTGTGATTGGAAAAAAAAAATTCTACCAAATATTGATTTCAGAAATCTTTCCAGCAGTATTGTGTTGTTAAAAAATGAATATATTAACGTATTTTCTTTGCATTATTCGAGGTCTGACAACACTATATTTTTAGTTATTTGTCCTTCAAATAAAAGCTCTGAATGACAGTATTTTTACTTGGGAGAAATGTTGTCAGTAGTTCATAGAATGAAACAATTTTTTATTTTACACAAACACATAGCTATTATTGGTAAAACCAGAAAAACAAATGATTTTCCAGTGGTCAAAATCTTTTCCAGAGGTGTGTGTATATACACATATATATATATATATACACACAGAAAATATAAAATGTAATTTGCTCCGACTGAACAGAAAAAAAAAAAGTTAACCACAGACATTGTTAACTTTTATTACTGAATGCAAATTATTATCTATAAAACATCTAAAGAAATTTGATTTTCTTTTATGAATTTTAAGAACAATATCAGGATTTATACAACAGCACTTTTTTGTCTGAACATTCACCAAGTTACGATTTCCACTCAGAACCACTTCTCACACCTCTTCTGGACTTTGATTCCTTTGAGCCTAAGGACAAACATAATTATCGTTGATTCATATTTTGTATTTTGCAATGTAAAAACAAACTACCATTATTCAAAAAAGAATACAGGTGTAATAAAATAAGCATCAACTAATAAATGACTGAAAATTGATAACTCTAACAAGAAAAAAAATTGTTCCAAACAAAATCCAAATTAAAGACTGGCAAACAGCATTCCCTCATCGTCAATAAAAAATACTGTTTTGGAAAACCGACATACATCTATTTTATAAATACTGAATAAAAGCAAAGTACACTATTATTTTAGGTCACTTTAGTGGAAATGTACTGGTATTGTGGTACTCACCAGCAAAGCGATGCACTCTTAGGGGTCTGCTTACTGCTATTGTGGGTTCCTTCTTCATGCGCTTGGGTACTGCCAGGCTGTGCAGTGCTTTGCTGCTGCTGCCACACGTGAAGATGAAAACACAAAATATATTAATAACTGAACAATGCAACTCTTCAGCTTATTAGCGTATTTCCAAACCACACTTACCAGTTTAACTTGCGTTTGCGCTGTGCAGCTGTAGTCATTGCCATGTATGTCTTTCCACATCTGATATCTAGCAAAGATGGTATCTCCAATCTGAGGAACACATGGCAAGCCATGTCATTTTGCTTCCCAATATTTAAACATCTGTGTCTTTCCTCTTAGTCTTCCCTGGTTCCCTGACTTCTGCGCATATATTATATATATATGTATATATGAGACATGTAATTCACTGACTTTTTGTAAAAAATGCATAGTAGGGTAAGAGACACTTCTATTGTATCCCCTTCAATTTTTTTTCTATATATATAGAAATGAGATTGAAGGGGATAAAAGTACATGTCTTACTGTTGACAACCTGCATTTTCATGTTGATTTATTGAAAGTTGGCATACAGTATCAAACAAACACATACTGTATAGCAAGGGTATTCAACTCTTACCCTGACGACTGCTGTTTTTTTGTTTTACCTTATCATTAATTGTACCCCCCTGGCGTTCCAGGTCAAAGTAAGACCCAGATTTGAGATTTGCAATGAAACAACAGAGTTGACCTGGCTTTGAGGGCTGAAAATTGCTGCTGTATAGTACTCCTTGGTTACTAGCTAATATTAACAAATTAACAACACAGCTCTGTTCTCCTGAGCCAATGTTAGAAATACCTATTTAATGTTAGGAAATACTAGCTATACATTAGGCCTGCACGATTAATCGTTATAAAATTGTGATCTCAATTCACTCCTGTTCCCATTTTTTTTGGCACATACATTTTCAAGGAGTTCAGATAGAGCTTGTATCAGGGCCAAATTTAGTTAAATGTTTTATATGTCACTATTTTTGTTAGCCTACTGTACTAAATGGCCAGTATGTACTTTGTCTTTATTCATTGAAGCCTCTATGTTTTCAGGCTTGTGGTGATGCGAAATGTGCTACAGCCTACATCGTATTTCCTTTAAGTTATATTTCTTAACCATAGTCAAAACTTCCACTATTTTGTTCACCCAGAAGTGTTGCAAACCGACATGTCTTTCCTTCCAGAAGGTTTATTAATTTGTGCGACGTTACAGTATGCAGTGAATAGCCTAATAAATTACAGCCTTTTGTTCGGTCCTGTACTTAAATGTGCACTTTTTTTTTTGAGGATTCTAATATATGCACCTATAATTTTGCAAATATAAGCCTACATGAAAATAGCAATGAAAAAAGTGATTCCGTATTTCGCCATTTGAACTCTACTGGAGAATTGCTATGATGAAAATAGAGTTGTGATTCAGTGTTTTTCAATAATTAGAACACGTGGCTCCGTCTGTGGAATGATTATGCATTTTAGGCGGTGATAGTGTGCAACAAATCACCTCATATTGCAGGGTAGCATTATCCTATTTAAATCGCTTTTCTTTCTTTTTTTAAATAGCAAAAAATATAGGCTGGTCTCTGAAAGAGGAAGTAGACTGTCATTATCATCAATACGAAATATATGCATAGTGCTGGAATACAGCTACATTTCCATTGAAACATACGTGAATCAGATTTACCAGTTCGTTGGCATTGTTGTTTCAATCAACATGGTTGAGCAATGCAACTCTTTCCTATCTATACACTACATTGTACAGTAGACTACTATTTCCTCACTGGCACTTTTAAGAAAACAACTTTGGCCATCTATGGCTAAACTGTAAAGCATTGCGCAGCATAACGCTTTTAAATGTGAAGTATCGGCTTGGAGTATCTTTTTTTACAAGTAAAAGTAAGAGTACTTATAACAAGTACTGGTAGAGGCCCATCTCTAGTTCATATGTGCAATAAACATTACACTTCGTGAAAAAAATCATGGCAAAAAATCGTGATATCAATTCAAAAAAATTGTGATTCAGATTCTTCCCCGAGTCGTGCAGGCCGTCTTTACATACAAAAAAGTTTTTCATTTTGATAACTTTAGTACTATTACGTGTATGATTGTATTGTTACCCACGGCTTACTGTTAGCACATAATCATTGCAGTTGGTAGCTTGGTTAGCTAGTAAATAGAGGCCTACCCTGTAAACAATGGGCATAGCTTTAGTCAATCTCTGTGTGATTTTAGTAATTGTTATTGAATACGGAGGAATCAATTCAGCAGAATGTGATAATAGCATTCTATTGAGTCATGAATGTAGACATGTTCAGAAAATAGAGGCCTAAACAATGGCCATATATTCGGCAAGGCAAGTCAGTCCATGGGGAGCACATGGGGATCCATTAAAAGATTGGTGGAGCTATGGCTTAGGATGGTGTGAATGATCTTGAGGGTGTTTTAACAAAGGATCTCTGTTGTAGTGTGAAACTAGGCATAATTTTGAAGGGAGAGTTTAATTGATTTAATAAGTGTGTCAACATTTAAAACATAAGAATTGTCCATTTGCAATGAATAATATACCATTTTATAGCTCTGAATCTGTATTTTCATAAAATGTTAATTTTTTAAATGTTAGTACTAAAACTAGGTGGTGCATCACATTAGCTTGAACCAATAGGCTACATTGCTGATACTGCCTCACTATAAGCTCAAAAGAACACTTTGAAATACTTGCAAATACTATGATAGTGCCCATTTTGTGTAGAAGCTGGTTAAAAAAAATCTTCATGGAATGTCAGCCTTTTAGGCTATGCCTGGTAAGTTAACACTGTACCAATTTGCGCTGATCATCCAGCATAGTCGGAACGTTGCAACAAGAATACACATATACTGCTTTACACTGCTGTTAATTAGTTGTTAAACTTGACTATTGTAATTCCAGTATGATTGCATTTTCAGTATTCCATACCTTTTCATGTCATTCACTTGCGGGACCTGCTGTTGGCTTGGACCTGAGGCACATGAAAACTTAGATTGATGATTGGGGCCATATTGGTTCATCTGGATGGTAGTGTTGGCAAGAGGTGCTTCATTGTCTTCATCTTCAATGTCAAATGTCATGTTGGGGTCATTGCCTGCTGAAAGCTGGAGGGGCAGGTCTGAAGAACTGTCAATTTTACTGCTGGCCTCTTGAGTGTATTGCAGTGGAAACATTCCCTCTTCTCTCAACATCTCCTGGAGGACCATGGAACCCTGCTCAGCGGAAGAGAAAACACTCCTAGGTTTCGGTGGAGACACTGCTATCCTTCTCCTGGTAGGTTTCTTCAGATGATATTCCCCCGTAGTCACATGGGCCTCTGAGCCTAGTAAAAAACAAAATGTAGGCCAATATATTATTTATTTATTTAACCAGGTAAGTTGACTAAGAACATGATCTCATCTGCAGCAATGACCTGGGTATGTCACACAAAATGACAATGTACAGAAACCAGCAAATCAATCAATTAGCAAAGCAGAAAGGAAAACAAATACAGTCAGTAGAAAATGTATCTTCAAGAAACGACTAAAATGCCCTAATGTTATGATTAAATAAATTACAAAAGACAAGGTCACAGACTTTAAAGGAAAGTTTAATTATTTAGGGTCCCTACGCTGTATTCTTGATCTAAATGCCATGATATACAGTAGATGTTCATTTTAACAGAATGAACCAGCCACAGAACTACAGTATTTACAATTTGAGTGACACAATGTTAACAATTATAAAGACAAATGTTAAAAAAATGACATATTTGGAGGGTATTTTTCCATGTTGTTGGGCACATAGCAGTTCCTTCCTCAAACATGTTCTGAGGGCACAGAGTATGACTAGTTCATTCAAATACCCAATCAAAATGGAGAAAAGTCAGGAGATCAAGAATATTTTAAACTGAGTGAACAACAAATGGAAAAATTTAAATATTATTTAAACAAAAAAAAAGCTCAAAAAGTATATCTAGCATATTAACTGTCTTTTTAAGGGATAGGGTTAAGTTAAGGTTAAAATTATTAAAGGAGAATTCTGGGCAATTTCAAAATGTAGCTCTGTTGTTAGCATATCTGAAGTGCTGTCGGAAGCGTTAATAACTCAATCTGTATTGCCAAAACCGTGTTTACCTTTTTCTCCAGTATACAACCATTACACATTTCCGGAGCAAGTTAAAAACGTGCTTTGAGCCTCTAAACATGTTTGCCCGGAATTCTCCTTTGAAAAGAGAAAACAATACATTAAAGTATTAATTAGTAGATACAAAAAAAAAAGCTAACAAATACAGAATGAAATTACACACGATGAAGATTAGTATGAAAATATTGAAAAGGGTAGAAATGTAAAAATAAAGTTGCAATTAAATTAAAATTGAAATAATATGTCCCAGAAATGTATATCATATGGTATGACACTATATTGTGATATTTAAATGGGCAATTCTTTGGAGACCCTTGGGGAAGAGGTGTCCTTGTTCAGTCAGGAGGTACAGAAAACATCTGAGAAGTACATGGAATGGTTAGAATTTTTTCAATAAATCAAATCTTGTTGTCACTCCACCTCCAGTACCCTTTCCCACTGTCTTTTGGTGCAACAGTTTTTACATAAAAATGCCAAAGATAAATTACATATCTATGTTACCATGTTGCAGTGGAAATGCTGTTAGCATGCTAGCAAATAACCAAGGCCCAAAGTTGTGCTAAGTGAATGCAACCTCATATAGTGTGAGACTTCATCATAATGTTTGACAGGTTTGGTCTCACAATATGATCCATTTGTCACACCATATGATATCAGCTGTAGTTTTCTACACATAGAGTACTTATTCATTTGATCTAACAATGTAATCTTGTATTTTATTAAGTAATAACTAACTTTAATGTATTTCTTTTTCTTTTGTAACATTTTTTTGTCTATCATCACATGAAAAAATATGTATTGCCACCCGTAACCCTAACTCAGGGGAATCCATAATTAACTACTCCATTTGTCAAACTCACTCACTCATGTGCTTCCTTTTTGTTTTATCAGCTTGTAGTAAATACCAGTAGTAAAACATGAAATGTATATAAAAAGAACAGGGAATAGAGAGATTAAAAACCGATCCTTCAAGGAGATATTGCAAAATTACATAAAACCAAACATATTTTGAATGAAAATTCATTATATATTCTGTATTGTGTGCTTATACTACCATACATGGCCTATTGTGTGGAGGTGTGTGGGCATACATATAAAACCATTACAAATCCAATATATATGTTGCAAAAAAGAGCAATAAGAATTATAAAACACGTTGACTATTACGACCCAAAAAATAATATGTAACACATTACATGCCTTAAAATTTGTTAATTTAGTTAATTTTATACTGTACAGACAATGTATATAGTTTATAATCATTTGCTTCCAAGTTGTATCCAGAGGCTGTTCGAATTAAGAGAAAGTCAGTATAATCTAAGAGGAATGCATATGTTTAAATAAGCGCAAGAACCAATACAAAAAATAGACGTATATCTGTTAAAGGGGTAAATCTATGGAATAGTTTGGATAAGGAATTAAAATTGTGTAGTTCACCTTATATATTCAAGAAAATGTTTAAAAACAAGATGGTAAATAATTATATAATTAACTGAAATGTGTACCTTGTTGTTTTTGTTTCCTTTTCTATCTTTTTTCTCTTATCTTCTGTTAATAAATTCAAGTGCAAAAGGTGACGCTCATTTGATTTATAAATATGTAAAAACGGTAGGCTTAATAAGCTAAGGCTTCAGCCTACACCTTTTTCGGTTATTATGCACTAACTTTATTGTTATGAAAATTGTCTGTGAGGACCGAAATAAAAGTATTATTTTATGTTATGTGATATTTAGGGCTGAACAATTCCTTGAATAACACAAATAATTCGATTACAAAAAAGGATTGAGGCAAAATGATTTGCCTCAAAGCTTTGTTTAATCAATGTTACCAACACTGTAACACAGTGTTTTCCGCACGGATGATTATTACTGTCGCACACCGGGCTGACGCTGCTGGTGACACATGCCATGAAGACTAATGGCGCAGATTACAATATGAAGAAAGAGAGAGTGTAAATAGTGAGGGGCTAAGAGAAAAGACAGGCTGGAGAAAATGACAGTGTCCAAAGTTTGGAATCATTTCAAACATAATTAAAACGAAAACTCTGTACAATACGTCTATTGCAAAATTTAACTAGCTTAACACCATGGATGATGAAACTACACCTAACACAACAACTATCAAAAACAAAGACAAGAAAATACGTAGTTGTGACCACAATTTAATCTAAAGAGCCGAATTGTTGACTATCCCTTTGGAAAAACTGCTGATTTGTTGCGCAACAATTTCTCTCACTCTCTCTCTTCCCGGAGAAACAGCTAATCAACGATCTACTAGCATAAGTGTAACAGAGCTGTGTGACATTATAATCAAATGTATAAATGAAGATAGGTTGAGTATAACTAATATTTACATATAGGCCTATATACAGATCAGGTTGAAACATGTAGTTCTGAAAGTTAAGTTGCACAACTTAATATATGCCTTAGTTTGAGGTTGTTATTGCATTTCAGAATATGTTTTCTTTAAAAACAATGTAATATGGCACTTAATGTTTAGGTTTTTGAGAGATGATACTGTAAGCAATGAAGGCAATAAAAAAATTGTTTTTTCAGAGAATTAAACCAAACTATTGTATATTATTGCTCCTCAAACAAAAGTATTTCTTATTTGATTACTCAATTAATCGATGGAATACTCAGTAGAATATTCGATTACTAAGATAATCGATAGCTGCAGCTCTAGTTATATTAAATTCTTTTTTGCGCCACCGCTTAAAATGGATTTCAGACGTTTCGTACATTGCCTAACTTTCCTGGAAACATACTTAAACCACGATTTATGTTAATGCAGTAAGGATACATGTACAATAATGGTTGACATATTTTTGGCCAGTATCGGACACATCTATGATCCCAGTATCAGAATCGGTCAGTGATGGGCAGTAGCGACGCTACACTTAATTACATTTCTCAGTAGCGTGGTCGTAGCGCTACTTTTTTCTGAATCAAATAGCTTTACAGTAGCTTGAGTGTAGTGAAGCTTCATTTAGTGTAGAATAACTAGTAGCTTAGCTCACTACATTTTACAAGTAGCTTGCCCAACACTGGAATCGGTGCACCCCTAGTTTAAAGTGAGAGGAAGAGTGGTTACACTACCTGTAAGGGACAGAAAAAGGAAGCTATCAACGGCTGCAACCAGATTTCTGAGATGGCAGGTTGTGAAAAACAGAGAAAGCAGAGTGACTGCAAAAACCCTGCAGCAAAACATGGGGCAACAGGAACTGAGGTTTCAGTGAGCATAGTAAGGCGCATACAAGATGCAGAAGGTTTCAAAGGCAGAACTCTAAAACATACACCACTACTGACTCAAAAACACAAGAAAACTTAGCTCCAATATGCTGAAACTCATACAGTGGGCTCCAAAATTACTGGCACCTCTGACTGGCAATGCACAAACAATACTGTAAAAAACAAAACAAAAGTATAGAGAAAAACTCAAAATACCAACATGTGAAAAATACTGTACTTTATTATTGTGTCAATGGAACCAACCAAAATTATTTATTGATTCTATTAAAAATCTATGTCCTACAAATCAAGGTTTTACAATCAATGGCACTTTAATTGATTTAAATTTAATTGTAAATAACATTAAACACCAAAATTAAACCAGGAATTAAATTCCACTTATTTAAATTAATCTAAGTCTTAAGGAACTATATTTAACCCTTACATCACTTCCTGTTCCACTAGGGTATAAAAATGAGTAAACACGCATGGATCATGAAGAAAACAAAAGAACTGGCAATTCAAAAAAGACAGATGGTCAGAGACCTTCATAAATTTGGTAATGGCTACAAGACAATCCACAAACAATTGAAAATACCACTGAACACTGTCAGGGCAGTAATTAAATCATTAGAAAGATATGGAACAGTTGAACATCAAGGATAAAGGATGCAAATGCATTTTGCCCCACAGGATAGGATGGAGGATGGTGAGAGAAGTAACAAAATTGCCAACAATCTCTGTGACAGAATTGCAGTCCTTGGTGGCGTCCTCCACCTCCACAACCATGGCCTCTTTGGAAGGGTTCCCAGAAGAAAGACCTTTCTAAGCCCAAGATACAGATGCAAGCGCTTGGAGTTTGATTACCATCCGAATATAAGACGATCCTGATTATATCACCACCCTTTCACCTTTTAAAGAACAAATCTTGTTTTATAAATAGTCTTACTTGATAAAAAAAGGCATATTATTTTAACATTAAATATTTTTTTCAAATCATGTTAACAATATATTTTAAAGAAAATTGTTATATTTAAAAATCTCCTGGAAGCAGCCACTGTGAGGACCACAGCAAGCTTTTCTGACTGTTCGCATTTTAAAGTATTTTTGGGCTCGCCATATTAGAACACTACATTCTGTGACACTATATTTCTAGGCAGCTTGAGAGTTGTTTGATGGCTGTGCTACAATTTATCACCAAAAAACTTAAAATTTGAATCATAACTTCTCCTAAGTTGTAGGTTAACTTGACCTATTATTTTGCCATTTTGTTCAAGATTATGAGTCTCTCCATCTTTCAGGCACTGCAAGCTAGTTGTGATCGATTCAGTTCATTCAGGAAGGGAACACTAGTTTTACAGGTTTCTAATGCCATCTGTGTTTGTGGATGTGTACTGTCTGTTTTGTTTAGAGCGCCTATAGGCAGTCAAGTTCAAACCAGTGTGATTAGGTATTATTGACAGTGTATAGACACTTAAACTAATCCAGAAAGTCTATAAGGCATTGAAGTACCTTGCCAAGTGGAAATAGTTGACCAGACACCACGATTTATAATAAAAATCATACAAAATATGGAAAAGTTGTTGTATTGATTTCAAAATGTGAAAAAGTTTTTGGCAATTTATTGATAGACTGTTTCGTGCCTGTTTGGGCTAGAACAAAAAGGCTGGCATTTTTGTGAAGGTCTGAATAGTGGCTTTCGAATGCCATATGGCTTTCGTGGCTAGGTTGAGAAATTTTTGTTTATTGATCACATATACATCGCATCAGCAGTGCCAAAAATGCGGTAGTCAATTTTGTTGTTGTGAGTTTATGCAATCCATGTATCTATTATTATTTGCTTTTGGCAAAAACAGTTTGGATATCTTTACAGATGAGATCCTTGCCGTTCTAGCAGTATATAACATGACGGGTTTTACGCATGTTTACAATATGTAATTAATCAATGTATGTGACGTGCGCGAAAAGGTCCCGGCGCCGGTTCCCCTTGTGACGAACAGGTTAAAAGCTTAGACACTGAATATAAGACAAGGCCATTTATTCAGACATATTTCCAAGGAAATAACGGTTGTATATTTGGACCGATACAGTATGACTGGAAGACATTGCTCTGGTCAGATGAGACTAAAATTGAACGTTTTGGTCAGACACAGCATCGGCAAGTTTGGGGTCAAAACTGAGGTGCATGCAAGGAGAGGCACCTCATACTCACAGTAAAATATGGCGGTGGGTACGTGATGTTTTGGGGCTGTTTTAATTCCTCCAAATCTTGAAATGATCTAAGGCCCTGTTCATTTAAAATATTGTTTAAATTCCCAAGACTTGAAAGAAGTTAGAGATTTGTACTTCAGTTTGACCATACACAATTCCTTTTGTCTGTCCTCTTTAAAGTTTGATTTGTTTAAAGATTCAAAGTGAGATATATCTTTCTTAAAAGTAATTCAGTTTGAGTTATGTTCTTTATGTACAACCCCAATTCTGAAAAAGTTTAAACAGTATGGAAAATGCAATAACTTGTAATAAAATAAAAAAAATAAAAAATTCACCCTGTACTATATTGAAACAACTTGTTTTACGTTGTGAATTTTATTTATTTTGACAATATACACTCATTTAAAATCTGATGACTGCAACACACTCCAAAAACATTGGGAAAGACTGTTTACCAATCTGTAACAACACCTTTATTTTAAAAACTTAAGTGTTTTTGCACTGAAGACACCCCAAAGTAAACAAATGTTAAAAATATGAGCACCAGAGATAGTTGACCCTGGGTCAAGACTGTCAGCACCAGTTGATTTCTTAGTGTCAATAGCAGGGGTCACCAACCCTGGTCCTGGAATTTTTTTTCCAACTGCACATAATGTATCCTCATTCAGATCATCAACCAGCAAATGATTACAATTAGGTGTGCTAGATTAGGGTTGAAGTGAAAACAATCAGAACGGTAGCGCTCCAGGACCAGGGTTGGTGACCTCTGGTCTATAGCTAGCAAGGCATCAATAACTTCATTGTGTGTGAAGAGGCCTAATGAAAAGGCTTAACCATCAACATTAGAATGCACCTGCATAACATGTTCAATGTCATTTTGTTTTATATCATTAAAGGTAAGCATTGACATTTTCTCAAACAGATTGCCCGCTGCTATAATATGATTGTTAAAAGCATTAGTAATGGCGTTCTTGTCAGTAATGTGTCCAGTATCCAACACTCTGTTTTTGTAGGGTAGTATACATATTGTTCTTTAGTGACTTTGCTACTTTCTGGAGTTTTGCTGGATTTCCAAAACATCACAAAATGTAGTTACATACAGTGCCTCGCGAAAGTATTCAGCCCCCTTAAACTTTGACCTTTTGCTACATTTCAGGCTTCAAACAAAGATATGAAACTGTAATTTTCTGTGAAGAATCAACAACAAGTGGGACACAATCATGAAGTTGAATTTTTTTTTTTGGATATTTCAAACTTTTTTAACAAATACAAAACTGAAAAATTGGGCGTGCAAAGTTATTCAGCCCCCTTTAGTTAATACGTTGTAGCGCCACCTTTTGCTGCGTTTACAGCTGTAAGTCACTTGGGGTATGTCTATCAGTTTTGCACATCGAGAGACTGACATTTTTGCCCATTCCTCCTTGCAAAACCGCTCGAGCTCAGTGAGGTTGAATGGAGAGCGTTTGTGAACAGCAGTTTTCAGTTCTTTCCACAGATTCTCGATTGGATTCAGGCCCGGACTTTGACTTGGCCATTCTAACACCTGGATATGTTTATTTATGAACCATTCCATTGTAGATTTTGCTTTATGTTTTGGATCATTGTCTTGTTGGAAGACAAATCTCCGTCCCAGTCTCAGGTCTTTTGCAGACTCCATCAGGTTTTCTTCCAGAATGGTCCTGTATTTGGCTCCATCAATCTTCCCATCAATTTTAGCCATCTTCCCTGTCCCTGCTCAAGAAAAGCAGGCCCAAATCATGATGCTGCCAGCAGCATGTTTGACAGTGGGGATGGTGTGTTCAGGGTGATGAGCTGTGTTGCTTTTACGCCAAACATAACGTTTTGCATTGAAACCAAAATCGAACTTTTTGGCAACATCTGACCAGAGCACCTTCTTCCACATGTTTGGTGTCTCCCAGGTGGCTTGTGCAAACGTTAAACAACACTTTTTATGGATATCTTTCAGAAATGGCGTTCTTCTTGCCACTCTTCCATAAAGGCCAGAATTGTGCAGTATACGACTGATTGTTGTCCAATGTACAGACTCGCCCACCTCAGTCGTAGATCTCTGCAGTTCATCCAGAGTTATCATGGGCCTATTGGCTGCATCTCTGATCAGTCTTCTCCTTGTATGAGCTGAAAGTTTAGAGGGACGGCCGGGTCTTGGTAGATTTGAAGTGGTCTGAAACTCCTTCCATTTCAATATTATCGCTTGCACAGTGCTCCTTGGGATGTTTAAAGCTTGGGAAATCTTTCTGTATCCAAATCCAGCTTTGAACTTCTCCACAACAGTATCTCGGACCTGCCTGGTGTTTCTTGTTCTTCATGATGCTCTCTGTGCTTTCAACGGACCTCTGAGACTATCACAGAGCAAGTGCCTTTATACAGAGACTTCATTACACACAGGTGGATTTTATTTATTATCATTAGTCATTTAGGTCAACATTGGATCATTCAGAGATTCTCACTGAACTTCTGGAGAGAGTTTGCTGCACTGAAAGTAAAGAGGCTGAATAATTTTGCTCGCCCAATCGCTTTTATTTGTTAAAAAAGTTTGAAATATCCAATAAATTTTGTTCCACTTCATGATTGTGTCCCACTTGTTGTTGCTTCCTCACAAAAAATTACAGTTTTAAATCTTTATGTTTAATCCTGAAATGTGGCAAAAGGTTGAAATGTACAAGGGGGCCAAATACTTTCGCAAGGCACTGTAAAAATTAATTGGCAATGGAGACAGTTTTTAATCAGCGCAATATATTGATGATTTCTAACAAGGATTGCAATACCTCCAACTCTACTCATCCTATCAGCTCTAAAACATTATAGTAAGCTAAAGCAACATCAGAATCAATTGTTTTCTTTGATAACCGACTTTCAGATAAAACTAAAATATCAGGCCTGAGAAACTAGAATCTTAATAAAATCCAAGTTAGGCAATATACTATGCATTTTTAAATGTAAAAACCCAAGTTTTCATAAAAAAAGATGGATGTTTTGGGCTTGGAAAACAGTTGCTATTGTGGGTAGCTACAACGGAATCCTCCCGGGTCTCATCACTTCGCAACGCGGGTGGATCATGGACATGTAGCTGGCTGCCAGCTAATGTCGTAACGTTAATGCCAGCAGTTTAAAAAAATATGTGTAGTCAATTTCTACTGGAGTGCTTGAAACATATAGACATGTATAGTCACCAATGAACACACTGAATGGAGACAAGTTGAATGGTCGTGAGATTCAGGATTAAACATTGGCAGCGTTTGGTGCAGCTTCTACAAGTGACGAAAACTTGTGCTTTAGCTTCTCAGATTTCACTTTCAAAATGTCATTAGAGCCAATATGTAACAATTTGTGTCAGGTCTGAAATTTGTTTCTTAATTGATGGCTAAATTCCCAGTAAATCCGTAACCTTTGCTCCCAGTAGGGTTGGGCGATGTCTACTAATTTGGCATCGGACGATGTCTACAGTGAAACATCATGATGGACGATGAAATCGGGGGGCGGAGCTATACATTTTATGAACTTAAAAAATATATATTTATACATTAATCCATTAATAAAATTTCTATTTATTGCACATTTGATCCCATCCTCTCCTACTCATCCGGGTTTTTCCTTAC
>JACXGM010018239.1:0-19185 GCA_016801145.1 Umbra pygmaea | reverse complement strand
TTGTGCTGGGTAACACACCAAACAGATCACCGATTTCTGAGGTTGATAAATCGATCTCCTCTGAATCATGCTTTGTGACACCAAACAGATCCGCGATTTCTCGGGTTGATAGACCAGATCAAGCAAGCATATCTTCATAAGCTTATGACGTCTTCCACACGAATAAGGAGCTCAATCGCTCTCAAACTATTTAAAACTTCGAAATCTATGTCTATATTTTCAAGATCACTTACTCGCCCGAGTATTTCAATGGTCAAACATACGGGTGCTGTGTGTTTGAATCTGTGAGATAACCACGCCCCATTCATTTGAATATAACAAATGGATATTATGAAATGTGTCATTATGAAATATATACTGAACAAATAAACATTATATTATATTGTGCACTCATAGTTCCATTCATGACCTATTGTGTGGAGGTGTGGGGAAATACATATAAAACCACTATAAATACAATATATGTGTTACAAAAAAGCCAAAAAGGATTATAAAACATGTTGATTATTACGAACCAACAAAAAAATTGTATAATACATTACATGCCTTAAAATTTGTTGATTTAGTAAATTTTTATACTGTACAGACAATGTTTAAAGTTTATAATAATTTTCATCCAAATTGTATCCAGATGCTGTTTGAATCAAGGGAAAGTCAGTGTAATCTAAGAGGAATGAATATGTTTAAAGAAAAAGGGGAAAGAACTATACAAGAACTATACAAACAATAGATTTACAGTGGGTATAGAAACGAATCATCCCCTGTAAAATAATCACATTTTGTTGCTCTGTAGCCTGAAATGAAAACAGACAGACACCTTTTTTGTCAAAGGGTTAAATCTATGGCATCATCTGGATAAGGAATGAAAATTGTGTACACTCAATATATTTATTATTCAATATAATTATCTGACATATGTATCTTGTTGTTTTTGTGTCCTTTTCATCTTTTTTCTTTTTCTCTTGTCTTGTATTTCTAGTGCAAAAGGTGAAGCTCATTTGATTCAGCCTACACCTTTTTTGATTATTATGTAAAACTTTTCTGTTATGAAGATTTGTTATGACAAATTGTCTGTGAGTGTAACAGGTGTCTTAGGGTGACACCCAGAGAAATGTACAATTAGTACAGTCGCATAATGCTAAACCCCATGTGTAATTGCAAGTTAAAAAATAAAGTATACCAGAACAGAGAATGTTATTTCAAATGTATTTGATTAATAGAAATTTACAAGGTCAGTATATTGTATGATATATTTCCAAAATTCACATTTCATTCACACTATGTTTAGTTTGTTTCCATCTCTGCATGTGTGCACACAAACATCTGGAAGCCCATGTGTCCTGTAATGTGCTGAGAAAAAAATGCAAGCTGCAATTACAGTCATTTCAGCCTAACAAATTCTTTAGCACTACATGTGTGTTCTGTATGACCAGAGTCTCAAAACATTTCCAAAGGCTCCCACATCACTTCAACCACTGGGGAACTCCAGTTATATTTGGTGCCATGTGCTGCTAATCTGCTCCATAATGCTGTTGTACTGTACATGTAAGTTTACTCCATGTGAACCATTTTACAGTGGTGTTGTTTTGAGGTAATAAGGAATGGGTATAAAAATAATATGGACTGCAATTGAGAGAGACTACCTGGACATGTCTAAAACAACTAAGGTTGTTATTGATTTCTGTTGTGTGTCTTAACGCCTGTGTCAGATATCAGCATGCTAGGGTGGACAAGAGAACAAGACAATGAGCGAGCTACATCAAGACCACAAATCTACCCTCAAAATGACCACACACAAAAACCTTCAAACGTGTCCTAACTACTCAAATACTCGATCTCTTGCGAGATACATGTTGAAAAGAGGCTGGAGAGATAAGAACAGATCAAAGGAATGAAGAGAACCAGACTTTCTTGTCCTACATTTAACTTCGGTAATTATTCACACAAACACACAGACACAGAAACCTGAATACCCACGCAAATACAGAGACATCAACTTAGCAAAAAAAACATTTGGGAACTGCTAGACAGTCCACAGTTTAGCATTAGCCCTGAACTAGCTCACCGGATTCACTAATCTGGGACGTGTTAATTCGCATTAACTTGACTCAGGTGTGCTAGCTCAGAAACAGTTCAAATACATGGACAGGTTGGGGATCCCTGAGATTTGAGACCCACTGGCTGCAATTGAGAATTGGAAAAGTTCTGGTGCTTTTCTCCCAGTAAATCTAGCAGAGTGCAGGGCAGCCATTCAGGAACATGCTGGTGTTCATCGTTTGTAGGTGGGAGCTGGGAAGCAATTATTACAGCAGCAACCCTGCCTGCCATAGAGCCAACTTTCCAAATGGGGAAAGGAGGGGGAGCGTTGGGCAGAGAGAACAGATATGAAGCAGCTAATGGGTCAGTCCGCCAGGTTACGAAATCAGAATAATAGAGGGGTGTGTGTGTGAGAGTGTGAGTGTGTTTCCTCTCTACTATACAGTATGCAGCCGGGCATTGAACTCACTTCAAAGAGGTCACTGATACAATCACAAAAGCCCACTCATTTAATTCACAAAAATTACTCGAAAGTAGAGAAAAACATGATTGATGAGAGAATAAAACCACAAAACCAGAGGACTTTTTGGTTTCCACGGTACTTGAAACACATACACACACAGACCTGCATCCATACAGGAAGACAGAAGTATTGTGGTTGCTCCATATCAGACAGTCAGTGAGGCCCGTCTTACAGGGTTTATCTAGGGGGTAGGGTGACCTCATTGCGATCCTTCCTACCAGCCAAACTGCTGACTATCTTTTCATCCATTTGGGCTGTCCGATACAGGCTCTCATCAGAGAGCACAGCAGAGGGCAATTTGTGTGAATCCCCTAAATGTGAAGATTTGTTTCCATTTCTGAAGGATACTCCCATCTCTCGGTCCACCTCTCTCACCATGGAAAATGCCCACCACTCCTGCTCTTCCTTCACCATTCAATCTCTTACTCATTCTTTGTGAATTAGTGAAACGTAAAAATGCCAGTATCCTGACAGAGCACAATGCCCTCAGTCTCTATCATTTTTGGAGATCCCCCCTTCTCTCCCTCTCAACATCTCCCCACCCCATTTCTCCCCTTGCTTCTCTCTGATGTGATCCAAGTTGTGATAGGAATGTACAGCCACTCCCCCCACAGAATGTCCTCCTATTAACAGCAGTAACTGGGTGGGATTTGGGCCCACAAAAGAATGTCCATGTGCACATACACCTATACCGTACATACAGCACCAAGAAAACATATGTAACCCCTTGGGAATGACCTGGATTTTAACTGATCTTAAACTGAGTCACAGCAATAGACAGAGTCTGCTTTAACAAATAACACACAAATCATTATATTTTTCTTGTCTATATTGAATACATAATGTAAAAATTCACAGTGCAGGGTAGAGTGTGTACCCCTATGCTAATTGGAGTCATGTGTCAGCTAACCTGGAGTCCAATCACTGCATCCAGATTAAAGGTCTTTGTTAGAGATGCTCTGCATTCAAAACATTTGAAGTTAACATTCACAAGATGCATTGCCTTGAAAAAGAGATATCTCAGAAGACGTAAAGTTAAGAATTGTTGATTTGCCTCTAAAAGCCTTGATTGTCTATAAATTGAAAAGGTTCAGCAATGTTGCTACTCTTCCTATGAGTGGCCTGCATGCAAAGATGACTGCAAGAGCACAGTGCAGAATGATCAAAGATGAATACTAGGTAGTGTCAGCTAAAGACTTGCGTGAATCTCTTGAACATGCCAACACCTCTCTTGATGAGTGTCTATGATACGAGAAAACACTTTTTTTTTTACCTTTATTTAACCAGGTGGGCACGTTGAGAACATTTTCTCAACTAGACAATGGGGTTCATGGAAGGACAGCCAGTGTCTCCAAAGAAAAACACTGCTGAACATCTGAAGTTTGCAAAAAGGGACCAAATCTTTTTTTTTCTCAATTTTTTTTTCTTGTTTGAAAGGAACACACAACAATATGTTTGGAGAAAAATAGGCACAGCACACCAATGTCATAACCTGATCTACGGCTGGGCAACATGGCATATAAATGTATCATGATAGTTTTTCTCAAAGCATGCGATATTGATAAATGTCATGATATTAAGGATAGGAATTTCCATCAACTTTGTGCTTGAGAACTTGCCCAAATGTGAATATCTTTTGGATTTACTTGAGAGCCTTTCCATAGATAATGCACTTCAATGTTTTCAAGTAGAAGCAGGTTTGAATTTAATACAATAGCATTTCTTGTTGAATAACATTATGCATGAATGATCAAACTGTACTAATTATATAAAAAAATCCAACGGAGCAGGAGAGGGATAATCCAAATATACAGTATTTGGCACTGTCACACTACAATAAAAGAGGAAGCTGTTTCATGTGTGATCAAGTAATGCTCATTATTAAGGGGAATCAACTAATGAGTTGACATAACAAAGTATAATTTATGTAATTTCTTATGTAGAACATGAGCCTGAATAAACTAAATATTTTTCAAGTAGAAACATGCTATTACTAATTAACATTGTTGGCTAATGCTACTTTTCAGTTATATTACAGTTACATGTTGAGTTCACAAGTTTTGGGAAGTCCCTAATTAAGACAAAATGATCAGGTAAATGGAGTTCATATCTTAAAAGTAACCTATAAAACATATAGAAAGTTTAAAGAAAACATCAATCATGGTCCCCAGTAAGATATGAACTCCATTTACCTGATCATTTTGTCTTAACAGCTTGATGATCAGATTAATTCATCATCTGTAATGTATCAATTTTGAACAAATGACTTTTTAACCCTGACTAGAGATCAATAATAGAAATCAAGAGAGGAGCTGGACTTTCTCCAGTTGCAAGGTGGTTCTACTCTAAAGTAGTGACAACGTTTTACATTTCTATTCCATTTAGATCCCTCTGTGTAAACGCAAAAAAGTTATACGCAATTCTGAACCACAATTCACTAAAAGTTTCCATGTGTTATCTAACAGCTGGTTTGACAGGAAAGGATGTGCGGGGAGAAATCTGACATTTTTAAGGCACTGACACAAAAGGTACTCTATTTCTTACATTGAGCCTCGCTGACTATGGGTATTAGTCAAATGTAGTGCCCTACATAGTGTGCAATTTGGGAAGTACTTTTGAGAGGGAGACGAGGGACTAGTGGATGATGGTACACCTGGTTTATATACAGGACTAAACCTTCTCTTTTCATTCTGCAGCGCAAAATGAGCAAATAGCTGACATAAGTGTCATGTCTATGCCTTCATTTTCTCCCTTCCATCGCTCCATCTCTTCATGCCTATTTCCATCTCCTCAATGCAAGACAGTCTGTTTTCTTGTGCTCGTTTTAGGATTCGTTCATAACTTCCAAACCGAGGCTGTGTTGTGGTTGGCTGTCTTCCAATGCTGCCCAAGATTTCCTGTCTGGCTAGTGTTGCCGTGGAGACTGGCGGCAGGCACAAAGTGACAGGGGTTATCTGGTAGCCATAGGTATAGGAGAGGCCTCGAACCAATGGCGAACGCCGCATGCCATCAGTCTCTATGGCACTTGAGGTCTGAATATGACCCTTAACCTCTGACCTACAGTCTTCATCTAGGGCAATACCTTGAAAAAACAGGCTCAAATGTGAATCGTGAACCCTGAAGAGTCGTGTGTGTTAATCCGGAATCTTGCTGTGGCATATGTGCACTCTCATTTGCATTGCCCTTTGGCTTCTCTAATTGCTTGTCTTTTCAGTTATTTGTCAGTCATGTAGGGGATGCTCTCATACTGAATTAATTAGGGTTAACCATCCTATTCAAAAACAGAACAACCATTTTTCACCTTTCTGGCTTTATCTTTCAGTTACTGCTTAGATGCCTTACGCTCTAGGCTATTTCCAACCAAGCACTTTCAAACAGAAAATACATATGACCAGCTAGATCCAGTGCCTCTGCTTCTCTCATTAGCCATGAGCATCTGATCCTGAATATATTTATGTGTGTGTTTGTGTGTGTGTGGAACTTGTCTTGAACTGCTCTAAATGAGACACTGTGCCTTCCAGTTTTCCATTTATAGTGTTTTGCTTTTCCTTACTCTCTCTCAATCTCCAAGGCCATTCTCCCTTTCTCGCTCTCGTTCCTTAGCGTCAGAAGTCCTGTATTGTAAACAGTGTTCAGCGTGGTGAGTCATGAGTTATTTGACGGGAGCAAGGCTGGCGGGAGATGAAACTGAGTAACAGAGGATACAGAAGATACAGAGAAAAGGTTCCTAATAGGTCCTTACACCAGTGAGAAATAAGACAAATAAGAAAGTGCCCACTGATCAAAAGACAGTTAAAGACATTGAAAAGACGTATTTCAAAGGATTTTGCAGAGGTTAAAAATCATCAAAGCGCAACAGAGTGTTCAACAAGAGTGTGGAATATATGAGGGTTGTACAATTTTATGTCCTAAAGCAGGGGTGGGCAAATTACGGCCCGCGGGCCAGATGCGGCCCGCTGGGTCCTTTAATCTATCCCGCAAAGCATTTTTAAAATTTTAAACATTTTCAAAAGTCGATTGACGCTTGAGAGGGTCAAAGGAACATATCTCCTGATGAGTACATGCTAAAAACAAATTGGTATTCTTCAAAAGAGGGGATTCCGCAGTAAATAATAAGGGGTCGTTCATCAATGTGAAATAATGACAGCCGGAGATTTCGAGTCTCAAATTTGGGTACTTTATAATTACTTTATTTTGGTTAACTAAAAGCATTCTAGACAGAAATCAGGAAGTGAAAATAAAAATGTATATTTATAAATGTATATAAAATAAATTATTTTTGGGGGGTGTGGGATGGCTGGGTTTAGGGAAATAGTAGCTAAAATATGTAGGCTACTGTACATATAGGGCCGGTTTTCTGGACAAAATAATCAAGTAATAAAAATAAATCTCCATTGATCTTGCTTTTTTGTCCTAGACTAGGCCTAGGCTAATCCTTGTCCATGAAACCAGACCATAGTGTTTTATTTACTTATCTATATGTCCCCCAAGCTTTGTCACACTGTTTTTTAAGACCTGGAGGCATGCCAATATGGATTTTACAGTGATGTTCATCATGGTTTACCATAGTGATTAAATTCTGAGAAGTCAGACAAGGAAATGGTGTTACAAAACAAAACATTTATTTTCTGTAGGATACACACGTAACTATAGGAGGTAATTTAATGAAATAACATATCATATTTTTCACCTATCGCTATAAAATGCAGCCCTTCACTTGGTTTCAAAAGCTCAATGTGGCCCTTAAGCTAAAAAGTTTGCCCTCCCCTGTCCTAAAGGAAAACTTTATATTTTGGTAATGAGACCCTTTTATTCCCAAAGTGAGATGACATACAGTTCTAATGCTACTCCAGTCAGTCTAAAGAAATCTAAAATCTGTGCAAATTCTAATCAATAATAATACATGGTACTTTTCAAGGACCCAAAGACGCATTACAACCTAGCACAAAAGCAAATCAAAGAAGTAATGTTAGCACACTGTCGGACTCTTTGTGAACAGCTAGTGTGCTACAGTCACTTTGCTTATTCTCCTTAGCATTGCCTTGCAGAACTATGTCCCAACTGTCAGAGACACAAAGGTTTGGAAGTGTCACATGCATTTCGGAGTTACTTAGTTCTAAAGTTACCATCTAATAGCAGTTGAGTCTTTCGTTGATTCCCCACTGAACCGACCGGTTGTGGCTCTCCAATAACTCCTTCATTATCCAGACACAGAATAGCACACACAGACTCATTTTCAGAGCTTCCTAATCAATTAGCCCAGTGTTTTCACAGCTGGGACCATTCAGGATGCACCTTTTAACAGTGACATCAACTCTATGACATCTTCAGACAGCTTCTGCCATCCAACTTCCAGTAGCAAACAAATAGAAGGACCCTATAACAGATCCACACACTTGCAAAACAGCAGGATTCAACTCTGTTATCCACTAAGCTCAGTGACTTACAATCGTAACTCTGAACAAACTTGTCCGGTTACACTTTTAATGTTTATTTTACTAAAACAAATTGCCACAATATTGGCTTAGGGCTGACATTTGTTTTAGTTGCAGATGTCAGATTTCATTCGAAAAATCCGACCCTTGATTATTAGTGGGGAGAATTCTATACTGAACCAAAGACTAGGATATGGGAGCAGAAGACATCCTTTGACTATATATTGAGGTCAGACTTACAGCCTTGGTAATGCCCGGAAAAACATGCATGGTTTGCGATGTATGTACTGTATTCACATGGCACGAACGCCTCAAATGTAAAATTTGTAATGGGATTCTTTCTTGACCAAACTCCACTTTGATCCATGTGCAAGTTAGTGGGGTTTTGGGAGTGCATGAGAATATTTTTGTAGCTCTGGTTTTGACATCTGTGAACACTGAGCCAGGCCCTATCTGCCTCTTTCTGCTGTATTGCTCACACACCACTCTCAACACGAAGAGCATGTCAGGCTGAGTGCAACACTGGAATGGAAATGATTTGCCCCCACCCCCTTCTAAATCTCATGGACACCTGACCATCACACCCATATGAGCTTGTTGGACGTACCATTCCAAAACCATGGGCATTCTTATGGAGTAGCCCCTTCCCCCGGAAAGACAACATATTGGAGTATGTCTCTGGAAATTTGTGCTCATTCAACTAAAAAGATAATTTGTTAGGTCAGGCACTGATGTGGAACGAGAAGGCCTGGCTCATAATCGCCCTTCCAATTCATCACAAAGGTGTTCAGTGGTGATGAGTTCAGGGCTCTGTCCAGGCCACTCGAGTTCCTCCACACCAAACTTTTCAAACCATGCCTTTATGGACTTCGCTTTGTGCACGGGGGCACAGTCATTCTGGGACAGGAAAGGACCTTCCCCAAACTGTTGCCACAAATTTGGAAGCACTCAATTGTCTAAAATGACTTTATATCTTGTGGCATTAAGAGGTCCCTTCACTGGAACTAAAGGGGCCTAGCCCAAACCCTGAAAAACAGCCCCAGACCACTATCCCTCCTCCACCATTAGTAGGGCTGTCCACATAATTTATAAATATAATTTATTTGCACATTGTTTACACACTCAAAAGTAGAGTAACTTACCGCAGCTAGGAAAAAGATTTGTATAACAGAGTAACCTATTTCTCAGGCACATAGTGACTGATGGTTCATTTTACCAGCTCTGGAATTATATTTACAGCCTTTTGATTGCAGAACTGTTCCATCTATCAATAATCCTAATAATCTCCACACACATACCGGTACATGTTTACTCTACTCCCAGTGCTTACTTTACTCCCATTTTGCATGCAGACTTGGAATAAAATTGATCGGAATGAGATGCCATATTGTTTAGTAGCGGATCAAATGGGGCAAGTATTGCAACAAAATATTACAAAGCATCCAATTTATAAATCAATACTGTGTGTATGCATGTGTGTGTGTGTGTATGTGTTTTCGGCCTGTGCTTACTCATCTATCAGTCAGGGATTTCAATGCCATAACAGGCCGCTGAGTAATGGATAGCATACACAACTTCAACAGGGATGACAGAGGGAACGAGCTGTGGATGAAAATGAATGAATAAAGAAAACAAGGTATGAACAGGCTCCACAGGACCATCAGTGCATTAGGCTGTACACTAATGGACTCCCAATGAGAACGACCTAGCAAAATAAAATAACCGATCAATAGCAACATGGCCGCCTGAAAGAAAAGAAATCGAGAGAAAGGAGAGCTGATTCAGGATTGTTATTGGAGCCGTAGAACTTATTTCTGCCTTAAAGAATTCCAGATGTTGTGGACTATGAGAAAGTGAGAGAGCGTTGGAGAGAGGAAAAGTCTATGTCCCTTCAGCTAATCCGCATTCACTAGCATAAGTCCCTCCCTCTAGTATGTCAAACATCTTTGTCAGTTGGTCTTTGCTAGAAACAAATATCCTGCATTTGTTTTCTCTCTTGTTTCTTCTTCTTTCCTAAAAAGCATTATGACTGGTATAATTAAGTTAGGACTGGGTTCGTAGTGGCTGGGGAAAGGGGAATAGATGTAGCGAGTGGTTAGTGGTCAGGTGGAAGTGTGTATGTGCTACAGGCCTATAAAAAAGTAGTATGGTCTCAGGTCAGGAAGAAAGACTGTTATTTTTACACATGCTGCTCTTTAAACAAATTACTTCAGTCTCAGAAATACACAACATTCACTGTCCAACTGCCAGACATCTGTTCAATATGCCAAAACTAAAGCTGCATTCAAAAAACCTGCTTAGAGTTGAATTCAACAATCCTTTCAGTCATGCTGCAAGTTTGTCTGCTTCTGTTTTTTCTTTGAAAGTCTTCTTGTATTCCACAGGGTCCATTGCGTTAATCCCTCCATAGGCTGGAAGGGAAATGCCTCATTCCACAACAGACCTCAATCTCCAGGCCTCAATCCAAAACAGACCTCAATCATTAGGCCTTAATTCAAAACAATACATTTGAGGAACTGTGAACGCTTGCTCAGGTAATTGCCAGTAGGTAGAATAGTTGTTAATGCAATTGACCAATAACTGAAAGGTTACT
Organism: Umbra pygmaea; assembly: GCA_016801145.1. Classification (NCBI taxonomy): domain Eukaryota; kingdom Metazoa; phylum Chordata; class Actinopteri; order Esociformes; family Umbridae; genus Umbra; species Umbra pygmaea. The sequence goes on along the minus strand of JACXGM010018239.1, from coordinate 8,597 downwards.
AAATTTAAATTTGTATCATTTAAACAATGCTCTAATTAAGACTGAATTACAGTAGTCAGTGCATCCCCTATGGGAATCAAATCTACATCACTGACATGACATGCTCTTACCAAATCAGAACAAATACCCCTTTTCCACGAAAGAAAGAACTGGAAACGTTCGGTGCCAGTGCCTATTTTGAACCAGTTCTTCCCTTTTCGACAGCCAAAGAATCAGCCCTCAGCCAGAAAAACTGGTTCCAGAGCGGCACCAATTTTTTGCTGGTCTAGAACCATTCTTTTACCACGTTGTGGTTACGTCAGGGGCTGGGGGCTGGGTTATTGTGACCAACAACACAACAGAAAGTTTGTGACCAACATTGTTAAAAACTAGATAGTACAAAGATTGAAGAAAGATAGATTCAAAAGCAAAACAGTGGTCGGTGGAGGAGACATTTAAATACATGCATCAAATGCGACAATCCGCAATATTATCTGGGAACGAAACGTTATGAATAAGGGCAGACTTCTATGTAGGTGCAATCCATTAATTTGTTTCCACAACCGATCGGAAGATGATTTGCGCACATTTAAATGACAGCAGGAGAGAAAATTCAAGCTATGTGTAGGAAAACTAATGTAGGCTATATGCTTCAACAATTTACAAAAAATATAAATAAAACAATAGGTCAGAGCAATAATAGCAGGCAACTTGTAAGTCTGATTCAAACAACTGTTTGCATAGAGAAGTAGGCTATTTCATCTTCATTTTGCGGCCAGGAACGGTAGGCTACTCTAATTCCCCTTTCAGAGACCCACTTATAATAAATCTGTCAAACTGTGCGCTGTTTTTTTGATAAATAAAAAACATGAAGGGGTCTAGCTGTAAATGGATAAACAACCGAAAACATGATGTATGTCAACGTGCAGCACTTATGGATAAGCCCTTGCATGGCGACGTACACAGTGACGTGACGACGTCGTTCTCTGGGCTCTCTAGAACTGTGAACCAGCACCAGTTCAGAACCAGCACCAGCTTTGGTCAAAAAGGGGTAAAAAAGGTCACCGTGCTTAATCGAATCCCTGAGCCAAATCATTTGAAAAATCCACAGAAAAATCCACAGTCCAGTTAAACCCTAATTGAGCATTGGAGTTAAACCCAAATTATTCCTTTAGGACTGGGTGACTGTCTACTAAATTGCCAAAATTTAACTAAGCGGAAATGTCTTTAACCACCACTTTAACCACTGCAACTCATGCTGTTTGTGTTTGGTATTAACCAAATCCTGTTTCATGCTTAAACTGTAATCTGTTTGCCCGGACAATACAATGTCCCCATCAATCACCATCAATGTCATTGATTCTGACTTTCAATGGCAAACACCAGGACAGCTGTAGTAATAAGATTTTGCGCAAGATTATACCCAAACCACTTGCTTAGAGAGTTTTGTATCAATAAATTGACTTGGTCACCATACTAGTTTGTAGGTGCTACACTATTCCTGCTCAGGACCATGTCAAGAGCCCAAGACTGTCATACTTTTCAGTGCTCTACCCACAACAATGCTGCCCCTGCTAAGAGTACTATTCTGACGTTAATTGCAGTACCTATTAACCTGCTTTCGTCGATTGGCTAAAATTCACTGTGGTCACTGCATGCAAGTGAGTGAGTACCTGCATTTTTTTGTATGTAGCGTTGGGCTAACCTGGGGAGGCTTTCAGAGACAAAGGACTATTGTGTGGCTGTGGAAAAGAGCTGTGCTCTGGAGAGCTGGCCCAGAGTCGTGAACAAAGCTCATTACAATGTCCCGACACTGGTACAATACTGGCAGTCAAACACTGGTTGTTAAACACTGGCCTGCCAACACTTGAGCAATGCTAATGGTCAAACACTGGTCAAATACTGAAAAGGCCTTTTGAAACTAATGTAGTGTGAATAGGCCCGTTGATCGATGTGTCTAGTAAGGTTAGGACAGTAGGATGAGATGGGGATAAAACAGAGTGATAACACAGTGCAAGAGAGGAAACAGACGGATGACAGAGAGTGATGGATGACAGAATGAGAAGGATGAAAGCATGACAGAAAGAAAAAGAAAAGGATGACAGAGAGAGGAGGGGACAGAGAGACAGGAATGACAGAGGAATGATGGAGCGAGAGGGAGAAGAGAAACAATGGACAACAGACTAGAAAATACACTTGGATATGAGAGAAAATGAAGGGAGTGAATGGAGAAAGGGGTGAGGGAAAAGTGGAATGGGCAGACAGAGAGCAGAACAACCTGCCAGCAAAGTGCAGATAAAGTTGACTGAGCAGGACAAACCCCAAAAACTGGGGAAGACCTTAACGGTGTACTCCTTTTATCTTCTGGCTTTTCATCTCCTCATTAAACACCACTGGGTGTGAAAGCCACAGGTCCCTCCCCTGTGACCTTGACATCCAATTTGTAGTGAGAAAATTACAGAGAAATCCAGGCGTATAGAATCGAAATCACCCTAGTTGACCAACAACTGTCTGTTAACTGTTCTAACACAGGTCTCAAATCAGTTCCAATAAACAGTCCAACAGATGTTTTAACATAACAACACTGATCAGATTTCTGAACATTGAAAAAGCTGCCCAAAATGGATAACATGGATTGCTCGATTAGATGTCACCCTAATTAATTAATAAATCTACACTGTAAAAAATATCTGTGACAAAACAGTAAAAAGTACTGGTAATTTGTTGCCAGTACTTTTTCCATCAAGTTTCCATCAAGACAATACCAGAAAATACTTTATAAGCGAACATTTACTGTGTTTATAAAGTATTTTCTGTTATTGTCTTGGTAGAAATGTAGATAAAATAATAGAAAATGTATTGGTATATATGTGTTACCAGTACTTTTAACAGTTTTTTATGGAAGATATTTTACAGTATAGGGTAAAGGTAAAGTCTGAGGTTGGTGAGTAGGGTCCATGCAGAATGACTGCTGATAATTTATCAAAATATGAATGTGTTAAACTCAGTTGGACAGCAACTGTTGCACATAACTGCAAAACTACTCCTAATTTGTCCTCATAGAACAGTGACTTGTCCATTGAGGACAATGGTTTCTTTTAATGGTTAATCTAATGTTTCTTACTTAAATAACTCTGGGCTTCCTCGAGCCTTCTCACACAGGTGACCCATTGTATCCTTCCAAAGTCTGATTATGACACATTACACCTTTTCCTGCACATGTGGACATGGGTGAGTCCAAAGAGCTGTGTTGCTCACAGTCACTCTTGCTCGGTGTTCCAAAATGACTGTGAAACGCTCAAAGTGGAAGTATATTCCATTCAAATCTATGCACGCGTTCCAATAGAACCCCCCCCCCCCCACACACACACACACACACACACACACACATACATTCAATTTGAATTCATGTTCTTACCATTGGCGTTTTTGCCGCAGATCAGATGTTCATAGTGTTGCAGGACCCCCCACAACTCTGCATCATTGTTCACAACCCCATCCAGAGCTTCAACTGACACCGGGGCACAAGCGGACCCCGTTTCCAGCCCGGAGTGCCCTCGCTCGGCCATCAGTACCCGGGCACCCACCTCTTCCACCAGCGCCTCCATGCAAGCCGTCAGACAGATAGCCGCGTACTCGTGAATGCGCACGGAGATGCGGGTGTCCACCATCCATCTGAAGAACCTACCCACAGAAAAGGATAGGCCGCAGCGGGCTGACTTGCCCTTCACCAGGAGCTCCCCAGCGCTCATACTGTACATAGAGATGGCCTTGACCGTGGCCGACACGCAGTGGTCGGCCAGAGCCCAGCTCAACACCAGCCTAATAGCGCTCTGTACTTCGAAACGCGTGCAGCGGCAGTGCATGACACTCAGCCGCTGAGCCTCCCTTGAAATCCGTATTAGGGCTCGGCGAAGGAGGAATGTCAACCTACGAACTGATTCTTTGGTAAATGTGGGTACCGGTGAACCATTGACGCCGGTAACATTCCCAGCCACTTTACGCAGTATTTTCCCCACATCATCTTCCGTCCAAGGGAACTCTTCCAGCTCCGGTAAGCGTGGACACTTGGAAAATATGTCCTCGGGATCTTCGGGCAGAACCGTGTTGACCGTGTCCCAGCTGTTGTTACGACTGTTCATTGACCCAGAGTAATACCTCCAGTTTCCCCGGTTTGGGGCCGTCGAAAACGGTTGAGAGTTAGACTTTGAGGATGATAGGCTCAGAGACTTGCAGGAGTCGCCTGCTCCGTAGCCCGAGTCAAGAGTCAGGTCCTCCAGTGTCTTCATGTGCGTACTGCTCATCCCCGCCATGGTTAGACTTGTGTATAATACAATAAAGACGTTTGGAGGACTCACATTCAAGCTGGTTAAACTGGTTTACGCGGAACTCCGTTCATTCGTTTTCGTCTGGAATGTAACGATCAACATGGCATTTATCAGAAGTGTTATCTATTTAATATAGTTTATACGGTACAGACCACTTTAATACAACTACAGTTTATAAAGAATCAGTTATCGCTCACCTCCCTGTATCGTGAATGTAGAGCAGGTTTTTAAACTTTCCTATCTGTCCATTAATTACACAGGGCTTCCATTCTGTTAAAAAACAATTCCTTAGAAGTCCATCAACGAACACAAGAAGCTGTATATCCGTTTACAGAAAGACGAGGATTTGGGCTGTCTTAAGTATGAGGAAATACTGTAGAGCTATCATTACTCTCTGCGAAACTCTTTCCCCACCAGAAACAGATTACTGCTGCACAGATGTGAACGAGGGGCTGGCGTAAGCGCCTGGGAATTTACAGGAGGACCAATTAGCAGCCGATATCATTCTAAGAGCCAATCAGCGATTCTTTTGCATTCACCTAAAACTTTGGATTAGCTGTTGTGTAAACGTTGTTTTGCCACAGTTCACAATAAATCCCTTGCCGTTTACTTTTATTAGATTGTTTTTCTAGACACGTTTATTAACGTATAATACATATACCAGTTGTTTTTAGTGCTAGGGTAGAATCAATTATTTTGTGTTGGTTAATTTGTTAGTTCCTGAATATTAACGTAATTAGATGTTACCACTGAGATCACATTCATTTTTCAAAGCCTGACTTGTTTGATATTATTCCCGAAACAGGTTTATGACATCTCACTCTGCAGGCTTGTAGGGGGTGTTGGATAGCTGCCCAACGATTACATTAGCAGTTGCTTCAGCCAAGTCAGCAATAATCGAATGTAGAAATCCCTTAGTAAGAACAGGGCTGTCCCAGCAGAAAGACTCTGTTAGTGGCGTACTGGGGTACTGAAACATGAATATGAATCCATCCCAGGCCACCCTGTTCATGCAAACCGCCAGACAGCTAAATTTGTTAGCTAACCCTATTTGTTGATGTTACATGTATCACACTAGTTTTAAATGTGGCCTCTATGCTCATCTGGGAATAATGTTATCCACATTACAAAATACACATAATTTGGGAATGAACTACAAAACGGAGTCTAACTTAGTCTATTTATTTAGGCGTTTTGTACAGTTAAAATGTTTGTTTCTATTAGTTGGCAAAAATTCAAAACATTTTAGCCTTGTTTCAGCCACCTATGTTAGGTTTATGATTTTGTTTTTTCGTTAAATAGTTCACACAAATTTTCAACATCATATTTTTTCATACACTGAGGAGCCAAAATAATATGACCACTCACAGGTGAAGCAAAAAATGTGGATCATCTCCTAACAAGGGCATATGTCAAGTTCTGTGTAGCTTAGATGGTAAGCGAACCATCAGTAGTCAGCGTGATGGAGGCAGGAGAAATGGGCAGGAGTAAAGTCTAGAGTGCCTAGGACAAGGGCCAAACTGTTATGGACAGACACAGTACCGTAACTGTCTTAGAGCATCTCTGAAAAGGCCTGTGGGGGGTCAGCAGTGGTGAGTACCAACTGACAGTGGTCTGAGGAGGGACAAACCACACACTGGAGACAGGGTGTTAGGCATACAGGGTTCATCAATTCACATCTGAACCCTGTTTACTCTTGACACAGAACAATCTATTAGGCTAAAACAAATGTCTTGTTGTTCTGTAGATAGATCTTAGTAACCCAATTTTTTTATTGAAACTTGTGTTTGCAATATGTATTTTTCACATAAGTAATTGTTTGTTTTCTTGTCACAACATGTACATTTAATTCCAATGCTGACCTACCTATGGATTTTCTAATCTTCATTTAGAAACCTCAACTAAAAGAAAATCCTGAAGAAAGACAAGATCCCAAACTATTCCTATATAGCTTCTTAAAACCAATTTAATCTAATATGATCATTGTATAACCTTAAGAAAAGTGACGTAACACAACAGATTATCTACATTTAATGCAATCTCATCATTGGATGAAAAAAATTACATTTTGCAGTGACAGTAATTTGGGCAGACTGGCTATGTGCATCGCAGAGAGCCCTGATGTCATTTGGGTGCATGCACCCTCGTGCGAGGGTACGAAATACTAATTGGCATTCCAAATCACTAAAGTGAATCATTCTCCTGCTTAATTCCATCTTCTCTATATCATTATTGCACAATTTTGTCTTTTAGTAGTGCTCCATTAAATGTTTCCAGCACACATGTAAACAATTGAACCACTGTTTTTTCCAACAATAAGCAAATTATTTAGTCTTAATAAAGTAAACATTTGTCGACCTACAGTACAATTAGTTATGCACATCATTACCTTTGACTACATTAACACGTGACAAAACCTATGAGCTATATTATCACTTGAATTATTTAGTTAGCCTAACATGTGACCATATTATGATATGAATATAAACATCTTTAAAAGATTACTTCAGTTGTAATATGCTATTATCCTTTATTTTTCTGTTAGGCTACATAGTCATTGTATTATTTGGACTTCATAACATTTGGATAACATGTTTTATGTGTGTCATTCAGAAGAATGGAAAGGTAGCACAATCTGATGTGTGTGTTTCGTAAAACTAATTAAACATGATATAAATGCTTTAATTAGTATGTCCAACACAATTCCATTTTAAATAGAAGATTTTAAGAAACTGTAATCTACCATTACTATAGACTATCCAACTCAACTCCAGAGCATGTACAGTATCATACATATTTTGATCCTGTAGATGACCAAGAAGGTTGATTGAGAAACCTTCAAGTGACATTTTCATTTAATGCTATACAATATCCCAAAAAAACAGTAAGAAGCAGGCACGTGCAGGGGGGGGTTGCTATGGGTGCCCCGAATGACAGTATAATGAATGGACGAACAGACGCCATTCATTCCTATGGAGAGCAAGTGAAGTCAATTAGAAACGCTTTTTCGGTGGTAGCCAAGCGTACTGCGCAGCCTCACACTGAACGTGACAACATAGATGTGATGTGAGCAACGTGTCTGAACATTGTAATTCTTCTCGTAGGTTTGCCAAGAGAAATCTGAATCATTACGAATCTTGCCTCTTGCAGAGAAAGGAGAGCGTGAGTAGGAGTTGTCCATGAGCGTAGGACCAGGAGCAACTTTTGGTAAATATTCTGATTATTTTGTCATTTTGACTGTATGCCTCCAAATCCCCCCGATTGCCTGTGAGCATCTTCTGGACTTTACAGTAATTTATCTACTGTGTGACAGTAAGTTGTGTGGTTATTACACAATGTGACACAATATGGCACAAGTGTCATATTTTCACAAAAACGGCTGCTACGGGGCCATAACGTGAGATACAAGGTAATGGAGCTTTTTATACATTGTCCTGTTTCTTTAGAAATAAACAATTGACCAATAGACTGTTTAAACACTTCGGATGTAAATTTATTCGCTGTCAAAGTGACCCCTAAAATGAATGGGAGTCTATGGAATGCTAACGTGAGGTGATAGCCAGGTAGCATCAGAATCCACCCAGGGCTGCTTCAACTTCCGGGTCTAAGCCTACCCCTTTGCCTGCCCCTTTGTTTATCAACATCCAAAGTGCCCTTTTGAGTGGCCATTTAAATTATCAATGCTTTGTAAAATTACACATGTACATTTAAAAATTAATGTGTAAATCAATTATTCGAGAATAAAAAATGTTTAAAAGTAATATTATAGAAGTAAAGTTGGTAGCCTCGTCTACCTATGCTGCAGCCGGTAAGTGACATCATAGGCTATCAACATTTTTAATTTTTTTATTTAACCTTTATTTAACCAGGTGGGCACGGTGAGAACAATTTCTCATTTAAAACGGCGACCTGGCCAAGATAAGGCAAAAAGGTGCAAGTACAGACAGAGTTACACATAAATACAAATACACAAGTATTACACAAAGGGTACAATAAAGACGAAAGATAAAAAATACAGTTGAAATACAAATGAAATTGAACGAGGTAGATGTAAGTACATGTAAAATGAGTGCAAGAAATCTTAGGTTTAGAGGTAGATCGAATTAGTGTACATGGCAGGCAAATATAATGTAATAAGTTAACATTAGTATGAAAATTTACTGTGCAAATGGTGGCAGTGCAAATAACAGTTGAGAAATAATATATGTAAAATAAATACTGTTCAAGTCAGTATAAACACAGGTGCTTATTTGGCAGAGTGCCACAGTAATGGATCAGAATAGGGAAAGG
>JACXGM010018238.1:0-19185 GCA_016801145.1 Umbra pygmaea | reverse complement strand
GGATAAATATTTAATAAAACATAAAATTCAATGACCCAGGATGTTGGATTTCATTCATCCATGTTGTAGCCATGGGTCTGCTGAGTCCAGAACCATAAGGCACTTCACTGTAGGTCAAAGTATGACCTTTCTAGAGGCTAAAAAGTCAACTATATGCCAGGCGGACCTAAAATCGTTTAGACCTTGAAGGGTTAATATATTAGGGACACTATTGAGGTTGTACACTACAGTGGATATACACTGTAAGAATAATACTTTTTGTCTCAGCAGGATATCTTAGCCAAACTCTGCAAAAGTGAAACCATTAGGCCTATGACTATGTTTTGGATGCTCAAGATACTTGAAAGATTGGGTTATCGTCTGAAAAAAGCTCAAATAAACCTTACAAAACAATGTCGGCACTAGCATTGGACAAGTCAACCTTGGATCCGGGGTGGGCAGCTTAAAGCCTTTTGAAAAATTCCCATCGATAAAACCAATGCAAAACATGACACATTGTTTGATAAGATGTGCTGCTCATACTACAATGTTTCTTTGATCTCAAATGGAAAACTGAATTGATCATTCCTCTTTGATAGTTCCCAGATAATGTTGTACCTCTTTGCAAAAACTCTGTATTTTGAGGTCACATCGGGACTAAAACACATTCCTAAGACTTTAAAAACGTATGAGGTTTCTTTGTGTTCACCTTGTAAAATAAAGAATGAACTGCATGTGTCCTGGTTATGTGTTACACCACGGAATTTCTAACACACAATTGTGTCATCAAAGTTTGACAGGTCAGCTTTCATGAAACTGGCAGGAATAACAGTGAACTGCTTGCCAATATCAAGCATACAATGCTGTAGACTTTCATATTGCACACTGGTATATCTGTGTCAACCAAAAACCCTTGCTGATGAAACTCCAATAAATGTTATAGCAGGGATTTGTGTGGTGATGGTGATAGTGAAGTTGTTTGGAGCTTAGCAGTGCTAAACATAGTAGAAAAATATATTTTTCTAATAAAAACCTAAAAAGTAAATTACATTATTTTGTATAAAATTTGTATTTATGTTACCAGATAATGTCAGTGTAACGATACGACTTGAACAGGAGTATGCTTACATCAAGTGTATTCATTATTACACCAAGTTTAAATTTTATTCATAAAAATTTGTATCCAACAAGGCAAGGGTCAGGTAGAAACAGGTTGGTCCACTATCGGTCACAGAGGTACAGATTCCACAGGGTAGGTCAGGATGCAGGCAGGTAAACGGTACACGGTGATCACAAGCAGAAGTACAGTACACAATCAGAATCCAGATTAGTCAAAGGCAGGCAGGTTTTCTATACACGGGTGATCCACAGGCAAAAGTGCAAAAGGGCAAATCCAAAAAGAGCAGAACACAGGCAGAGAAAACAGGTCTTACCAGGAAATAGACTATGGAATCATAAATGCTCAGTATGCCGCAAACACAAACAATACCTCATGAGGAGTAACACAAACAGACAGGCTTATATACAACACAGGATAAGCCACAGGTGATCAGAACTCTGGTGATCACGATCTGAGCCTAGCGATGCACTCATGCTGTTTGGGATATTGGTTGTTGCTAGAGTTGGGAGATGGATTCCGGGAGGCAGTGTATGTGTGGCTTGGCTTTAAGACAATAAAGTCAGTTATATGGTGTTGTAGTATGTCTGAAGATGTGTGGAGTCAGGCAGTAGTGGTCTTTTATGTGACCACGGCAGCAGCACACCAGCCAACTACAGCCCAGTGTAACCATGGCAACAGCACAACAGTCAACTACAGCCCTGTGTAACCATAACAACAGCACACCAGCACACTACGGCCCTACTCCTCTTAGCATTTCTCAGCTTTAAGACAACACACACACACACATACATTGTACCAAGTTTACACATACACTGTGGGCTTTGGAAGAAAAACATTCTCTGAGGCAAGGAAATCATGGACATTATCTGTGAAAATAAATACGGACTCTCTGTAAAGTAACCGAAACTCCATCTGTAATGAAATAACCTGTACTTTTACCGATTTTTTTTGCATTGTAGGTCTGTATAAAGTATGTCCCATTGCCAAGCAAAGGGACAAAGAACACTCTGTCATCTAACCTTGTATGAATATATGTTGGATTTTTTATTTATTTGCCTAACTTCAAACACAATGAATGTGGTGGCAGGTGTTAATTTTGTTTAGTTAAAAAAACTCTTGAATTATTGTGCCAGGAGCTGAGCTTGTTGTTTTGATATGCCTGGACTACAAAGCAAATGTTAAGACTTTGAAGTGGATAATTAGAAAAAAGCAAATGTACATCTCAGAAATTCTCCCGAATTACATTCTTAGGGGGTTAGTGTGAAAACATTAATTGCATTATATACAGTACCAGTATATATATATATATATTTTACATTTCAGCTGCTCGTTTTACTAATAGGCTAAATTTGTCCTTTAATATTTTGCACATTCACATTACAGACATTCAATTAATTACATTGCGATAAAAATTATATTTAAATGTTCACGGTAAAGGTAAGGGTTAAGGTTAGGCATAACGTTACTAACGGTTAAGGTTAGGGTTAAGGTTAGGCATAACGTTACTAACGGTTAAGGTTAGGGTTAAGGTTAGGCATAATGTTACTAACAGTTAAGGTTAGGCATAACGTTACTAACGGTTAAGGTTGGGTTAAGGTTAGGCATAACGTTACTAATGGTTAAGGTAAAGATTAAGGTTAGGGTTAAAATAAGGGTTGGGTATGTTACTTTATATTAATAATCAGATTACTTTTAATAATATTTTTTGTATTCCGATCTCTGTAAATCAGATTTGTGTATTCTACATATATTCTAAAATAAAAAGTAACCTATCCAACCCTGGCTAACATTACAAAAAATAGACAACCACAAGCCTACTGGGCACAGGACGTTGTCGTAAAGACGTCTTTTTGGTTGTAAAGATGTTGAGTAGACGCCTATACAACGCCCAGTAACAAGGGGGTGTCTAGAGAAACACATTCATCATGCTGGAATGTAAATAAAAAAAACGAACACAATTTTCCATTTGGTTGTAAACTCACAAACAGAGTCTATGGTCTAAGATCAATGAATCAATCAATCAAATGTATTTATAATGCCCTTTTTACAAGTCAGCTTACCTGGTTAAATAAATAAATCTAGGGTGGAAAAAACAAACACTAGGCCACCTTATTTACACTCCAGATTGACACACGGTTAAGAATGCCCACATGCTTCCCACGGAAAGCCACCTGCCCTGCTAGATCCCCTAGGCCAGTGATACTAATTTCTGGGCCCGGAGTGCTGCCATCTTGTAGGTTTTATTCCAAACCTAATTTAGAACAGGTGTTGCTAATCATTACTTGGATAAAAAGCTAAATCACGGTAGTCAAAACTGGGGTTGGAATGCCGATCCGGCTAAGCTAGCAGTGCTTGTCAATTTCAAACACACAACAAGATAGACGGAAAAACACTAAGATACACTTTTCAGTAGTAGAGATGGCTGAATGTCCCTATGCCGGCAGGAAGTGTAGAGCCACAACACTACAATACACTCATATTTTATGTCAATTGCCCTTTTTATATGTTTATTCCACGTAATTGGGTTTTATACTTTAATTTCCTCCAAACATAAATCAAGAGATTGAGGGCTGGTAAAAAGTACATTAGCTCTAAATGAAATGTCTTGAATGTTGTCTATTTTTCCATAGAGCAGTATCAAATCAGTATACAGTACACAATTACATTTAAATTATTATTCATACCTATTATTTGATTGAGTGGTTTAGAATGGAACATTGAAATTGAACAAGGCTCAATTTTACCAAACTTCCAATGCAGTAGTTGCATAGTAGCTCTTAATTATTTAATGAAATTAATTTGCATATAAGAGCATTTGTAAATATTGTTCAAGTGAGTTTGAAAGAATCACATTGACAATGTATTTATGCCCAACCTAAAGCATTACCTTAAACCATGTACATATTCCTACTTCAAAGCCTATATCACAAACATGAAGCATCAATACTAAGTGTCCCCTACCAAAACAGGTTCTCCTCATTTCTGAATAATGATCTTGTTTTACTGACTTAATTTCCAGCAAAAACAATATAGGCCTACTGTTAATATAAGACATCCTTGTGTTTACAGAAAGGTGAGCTCTAGTAAAATATATATATATATATTTTATTATTATTATTGTTATTTTTATTCATACTGTATGCTCTGCTTCTTCTCTCTAATCCTTCTCAGACATTCCTCTCTCCACCTCTCCACCTCTCTCTTGTTCAAGAACCTCAGACAAAAATAATCAATTTATGAGAACAATAAAGCAGTGTTTAAACCACATCCTATATTGAATTATAAAGATACAAGGCAGCATTCTGTACACTGAATCACATTGAATCGTGTTTCCCACTGTAACAGATGCTATCTTGAAACAGACAATTTAAAGATTAAAAAATGATTTTTTTTTGTCATTTGACATTAACAATCAAATGCAACTTTGGTGGTGTGATATCGTTTCAACAGATTTTTTTTACTGCATCCTTGACTTACTAACAATGGTCACACTGATGTGGATACATCATCAATCTCTCTCCCTCTTACACATCCTTCTTTTCTTTTCTCTCTCTCCCACTTACACTCCTTCTTTTCCTTTCTCTCTCTCTATCTTACACTCCCTCTTCCTTTCTCTTTCTCCCTCTTGCACACCCTCTTTTCCTTTCTCTCTCTCCCTCTTACACTCCTTCTTTTCCTTTCTCTCTCCCTCTTGCACTCCCTCTTTTCCTTTCTCTCTCCCTCTTGCACTCCCTCTTTTCATTTCTCTCTCTCCCTCTTACACTCCCTCTTTTCCCATCTCACTCTCGTTGTCTTCACTCTGCTGCTCCATAATTCTCACGCACACTCCAGACAAATTACGCTCTGCATATTGTCAGCTATTTTTACTCTCAAGGTTAAAAACAAGCCCGCTCCACTAAGCAAGTGCTGTGGAATACGGCGCAGGATCCATTCTGAGTTTATTTTTGGATTCTCCGGAGACTTGGTCGGAGCTAAAATGTCCTGCTTAACAATTGTGTGGTAAAATACTAACTTTAATTAAAGTGATTGAACTGTGAAGGGGAGCAACTATGCATTATGTAGCATTATTTATAGCATTGCTGATTTGAGGAGTGACCCATCCCAGGATCACAGTATTACAGAGAGAGACAGGTAAACAACCTGCTAAGGGATCTGTCTCCTGGTTTCCCTCGGTCATGCAGGTGAGAACTGAATCTCGATTGGTTAGGCTGTTGAGTTGCAAGAGGCTAAGAAATTGAGGTGAAGTATAGAAGAGTGGTCATGTTAGTTAAACATTGTGAAAAGTCATGGAATTTCTTGAATTCAAGAAAATGAATTCAAGACTCAAATAACAAGGACTAAGGGTATTACAAGGTATGGCTGTTGCCATACCTTTGATTTTTTTCTTTTCTAAAAATAATAAAAACTTTTATTTCCTTAAAATGTAGCAAAATAAATACAGGCTTATCGTTTTCTCACACCCCTGTCCACGCAAACACAATTCTTTTGCGATTTGCTTTGTGCTCAATTTAACTTTTTACCTAGTACACCCTCTGTTTTTTCACAAATCACACACTGTATATTATGGGCCATTGTTCCCACTTCAGTCGTGGCATTTCTATAGGATATAGATGAGCATAATGCCGGCTCTGTGGCAGTTCAGATTCTAAATCTCCAGAGAAAGTTCATATGAGATGAGGAAAAGTAAAAAATATTCACGAGGAAAATTGGAAATGTTACGAGGAAATGGAAAATAAATTAATTCATAAACAATGCTAGAAATGAGAAAATAGTAAATGTGGTGAGGTGTTGAAAAAGTAAACGGGCAAGTAAATGATGTTTCAATTTATTTTAATCACTGATTGGAGCCAAAGGAAAAAATTAAATGCTTTTATTTTATTTTTTACAATATACTGACATTTTTATGCTTGTACTGACTTTTGTAATTTCTGGGATTCCTTAGTGTTCCAACGTATGTAGCCAATGTACCGTTTTGAGTGTTTTTCTGTGTTTGTAACAGTTAGGTTACTGTTCCGTATTACGTAACTAAACCTATAAACATAATTCGGGGTGCAAAATCAAATCTGAGGCTAATTTGGCAATTAACGAGCATCAAACAAGAGATGACACGACAATGAAAAACCAAAAATCAATTAATGTATTTTTCACATTACGTAAAGTTGTATCTCCAATGCAGTCTAGTTGCTCCTGAGCAGCTGCCAGAGCCAGTTTCCCGTCCTCAGTAAAGCAAGGCTGCTAACACTACAACCAAGCCTACAGCTGCAGCTAGGGTGGCCGAACATCAGCAACAGCAGTCAGGGTCAGGGACACGTCAAGGCTTAAATCCGACTTGCCAACTCAACCACGTATCAGCCAGTACCCCACGAGGAACGACAGACAAAATTCCAGCATCCATTTTGACCATGCTTTAGCACAGACTCTGTGATTGCCTTTAATGATGCATATGACACAGTAAAACAAGCCCAGTGTCAGACAACCAAGTCCCTATTCTACTTGAGTTAGAAAGATGATGACATTGCCTGTGTCTACAGCATCCAATAAGACAATAGTTTTTGTTGAACATCAAAAACAATACAACATCTCAGAACAACGATGGGTGATGACAGATTAACTCACCTAATATGTTTATGGGTGTGAAATCTGCACTGATAAAAACATTAAACATGGATGATCCGGTGACAGACTTTGATCAATTAAGTTTTGCTTGAGTTTCTTTGCAGGATGTCAGGATAGCATCCCAGAGCTGCTGTTTTGATGCAAACTGCCTCCCACCCTCATAAATACCCTCTTGTGGACTAAACAAATAGGAGCCTATGGCATTAGAAGGTAAGAAGATGTGAATGTCTTCCTCTTCAAATAAATAGCAAATTATCACTGACAGCAGTCTGATGCAATTTGATGAATTGTACTATAGTTAACCATTGTTGGTTTTGTCAAAGCATGTTGATGTTATATTAGAAGCAATTAAGTGATCAGACGTGATTTAACCTGTTGGATTGTCTGAGGTTTAGCACTGATTGACAGTTTCATTGTGTGCGGTTGGACCTGTGAACTCATAGAAAAAAAGACCATAGAAAGGAGAGACCTTTTTCAGAGTGCACTTGGACTTTAGGTAGCACAATCTGAATATATTGCACTCAAAAACCGTGTTCCAAATTCTTAACAAGGCAAGTTACATGTTAACATAGGACCCCTTCTTTGAGATCACCTTCACAATTCTTGCATCCATTGCACTTGTGAGTTTATGGAGTTCATAGATCTTTCGCTTGATGATGCTCCAAATTGGGTTGATGCTTAATAGGGTTGAGGTCAAGGGGAGGATGGGGGCCACACCATGAGTTTCTCTCATTTTATGCCCATAGCAGCCAATGACACAGAGGCATTCTTTGCAGTATGAGGTGGTACATTGTCATGCCTTCCGTAGCAATTGTTCATTCATGTACTGTTTTCTCGGATTAGTGTTCAATAAAACCACCATCCATTTGGTCATCTAACATCTACCTGCCTGGGTCTCCCTCCTTCAACCACACCTCACTGTGACACCATCTGTGAATATGAATGTCAGTGTGAACTTGTTCGTTCTTCCAGGATATTTAACAGTGTGCTACAGAAGCTTTTTGCTAACATACAGTACGCTTGAGATACAAAACAGCCTGCAGAAATTGTCAGGTTTTCTTCCGTTAAGGAATTTATTCAAATGTTATTGAGACTCAAATCGAGTAATTAGAAATGACAATACATTTCTAATTTATTCGGCTGCTCAACATGGAACACAGACACTGATTGCAAATCGTCTGTTGAGCACTAACACTCTCTGGTCACTTTATGCTCTCTACATCTGATGTAGGAGAATTCAAATGCACCTTAAAAAGCAATTTTCCATGCCAAATCTATAATATTTACTACTTCTACTGTTGTATATTTTCCAGACCACTGCTCAGTACATAGCGTTTTATTATTATTATTACTATTGTCATTATTATTTTAAAATTCTTATATTGTTGTAATTCTTGTTTTTAAGCCCACTGCATAGAATCGCTGTGCCATGTCAAAACAATTTCTCTGCATAGGATGATGTGTTATTCTATGCAGATGATAAATAAACAACTTTGGCTTTGACTTTGAAATGTGATAATTTGTATTTTGTTTGGTTGTGTTTTGAACATCCCTTAGTTATCTATTAGAAAATAGCATTTAATTCAATACATTACAGATACATGTCTGCCAAAATTGTTCTCAATAGCATAGTACCCAACCGTAAATCTCAGAATTTCTCCCAAATTACGTTCTCAGGAAACTATTTTGAAAACCTAAATTACGTTCTATGCCAACCTATTTAGGGTGTTTTTGCGTTTGAACTGCACGTTTTGTTATTAGGCTATATTTGTACTTGAATTACGTTGCATTTCGTTTAGCGGATTTATGCGAGAACATTCCATACATTCCATAGCGTTCGAAATGATATAGCAACATTCACAGTTAAGGTTAGGTAGGAGGATACTAACGGTTAACGTTAGGCATGAGGTTACCAACGGTTAAGGTTAGAATTAAGGTTAGGGTTAACATTACAAAAACCGACAATCGCGTGTCTGCATGACGCAAGAAATGTAGAACAAAACACACAAAGTGTCGGTCTGGATTTGAACTCGCGAACACTGGCATGCAAGTCGCGGATTTATACGCCCGTCCACCATCCCCGACCTCCGCCTGATAGTATTTACATGCTACGTCATGATCTTCTAATGTTCATATTGAACGTTATTCGAGTGTTTAATTTAGTTCCCTACAAACGTAATTGACCCTCTCATACGTTCATATTTGACATATTTCGGTTTTACAAAATAGTTCCCTCAGAACGTATTTAATGTGATTTAGGGCTGATAGTACCATAGGTATTTGACACTATGTCCAATTGCCATACCTTGGCTTTTGCTGAAAAAATACCCCCCTTCACTAAAGTCTAAACACTGTCCGTCAGTACCACCCAACACCTGCAGGCAACCATGTTTGTGAGATTATTAAAATAGCCATATCTCTTTATCGATGCAATACTATTTAAAACGTTTAGCCTATTTTTGACCAAGTGCCTAGAAAGTATTACAATTGTAATGCAATTTGAGTGAATAAAGGCAAAAAGTCACATTTTGGATGTAAATTCTTGAACTACTAGGCCCCATAATTGTCAATTCTAAGTAATGTGAATCTTTAAAAGCGTATGAGCACTTTGGGTTAGAAAGAAATGACATAACCTACTAAGAACTTAGTGCCTACGCAGATTGGTTTCGGCCATGGCACTTTGCCACTAATTGTAAGCTTTCTGACTTGAATGTCAAGAACATATAACACATGTTCTACTGCAACAGCAGATAACGTTTTATGATGTGCTTCACTTCTTGGCTGACAAAAAGCTTTTACTACACTCAGCGTGGCTCTCACTAGACCATCTGCATGTGTTTGGTTTATAAAGATGCAAGGCTCTGCCTGGCATAACTAATCTTGAAGCAACATGTGTTGGGGGTGAAATTTAATGATGCTCTGTTTTACTATTACCAATGTAAACTATGCCAGTAAAACAGAGAATGTTGTCATGAGGCTGATACATTTAGAGATGTTGACAGATTATAAAGAAATTATGTAAAAAATAAATAAATAATTGTAACATTCCAGCCATTTGGAATTGAAATTATAAAATGACTCTGTACAAGTACTTTTAACAAACCATAAACTGGATATTGTGCATATTGTGATATCCTTTTTCTTTGCATACAGATCATTGGTCTTTGACACATCTACAGTAAGTCTGCTTGAGTATGTTTGAAGTTAAAGGAAAAGTACAGGATTCAGGGTCCCTAGGCTTTATTCTTGGTCTAAATGCCATGATCACAAAGTATTTAGATTATTGTTATTTAGAAATATTTTCCAGTAACTTGTTTGGTTAACCTCTCAAAATGAACCTAGCCTAGGGTTTAATAACACATTGGTACAGAGTCGACCCTTCTCTGGGATATGTTTTCATGCTAATCGAATGTGCCCAGTTTTAGTGCGAACTGATAATTACTTTATAACGCTAGTTGTGTGGGCATGAATGAAGTCAAAATAAATCGCTATTACAGATCGCTAACAAGGCTCAAAATAGCACCACACTTCCATCGTAGCATAATGAGGGTCCTTACATGCACACTGAAGCATTGAGAACTTTGTAAGTGTACAGACAGTTTATTAGAAACATAGTTTAAACGACATTACGACTATAAATGACATTAAACGACATTGTTCGCGTATACAGCCAGGCGCCATCTTTGGAAAACAGACTCGACAAGTCAAACCACAAACACTGTGCTACATGAGCTGAACTGTAAGCAAATTGTGTTTGAGTTTAGTTTGCATCGCCAACTGTAAGTCTTGCTCAAAAACTCTTGCCATGGAAGATTACAAGTCACAGTTAAGCTCACGTAGCACGGCATTTGTGGTTTGACTGGTTGAGTCTGTTTTTCGAAGATGGCGCCTGCCTGTATACATGAATGGCAATGTCTTTTAAACTATATTTTAATTAACTGTCTGTACACTTTCAAAGGATAAGCGCCTGCTGCTCTTGAGAGCAACTTGTGCTAAAGACTAGAATGTAAAAGCTGGTCATTGGTTTGGTGTCCAAATGAGAATGCATGCTTGAAAATATAAAGTTCTTTTTGCTTTTTTAATAATAAATAAACAAAAATTATTATCGTTTTTTGCAGGAAAATGATTAAAGGTACAGCAAGAAACCTGGGAAGATAATTACAGATTATCAATTTTTTGCCTTTCACTGTATGTCAGATACAATCTGTGAGCTTTGCTCTGTATTTCTGTCCTCTGACCATTTTCTTTTTAATGCACAAATCATATAGCTGCAGAACTTGTTGTTGGAGAGTCGATAGTGGAATGGCTTCCAAGCTACCTAAATTCAACTAATCTATTACAGTGTCTAAATGAATTGTGTGCAAGTATACATTAAAATTGACCAAAGACTGACCCAACAATTGTCTCAGGGACAGGGTATAAATATATGCTCGGTGGGATGACAGGTAGCACGGTAATTACTTATTAGGCGCAGGCTCACATGGTGCTCAGGGTTAAACCAAAAGGCTTCTGGCTACCAACCTCCTCCATAACATTAATAACAAAAGTGGAGTTAGAGTTGATTACCTCATTGTAATGTAATTAGTACTGCAGACCTGGAGCTACTCTCAAAGAAAAATCGAAACTTTTGGTTCTTTGGAAAAGATTAAAGACCTCTTTAATAATAAAAACTTGTAGTCATACTGTAAATATAATCAGTTAAGGCAAAAAAGGTAAAGTGCAGCAAATTAGGAGGTAAGTGTATTTCATGGCAAATCAATATCCAACATTATAAATCAACTAGTTTCAACCCTTGTGGATTATTGGCTGAAAGATGTGGTATACAAATCTGTAAATCACAGTAAACTAGGAATGGCAATTGTGTTTAACTTTTATAAAATGTGTTGGTAACTGGTTCATAATAGCAGTTTGTGGTATATGACAACTTTGCATTGTGTCAAAATAAAGCATTTACCCATGGTGTACTGTCCCTAAACCACACCTTCTTGTTTCTGTCTTCCAGCGCATTATACAGAAAGCATTATTTCCCTATATTGCACAGGTTATCCAAATAATTTGAGCTGCTTTGACAGCAAAAGTGAAATGATTAAAGACACTGTTGAATTTCTGTTGTTCTCAGCAAAATACTACTATGGAAAATGGTTGATATGATCCATGTCGCATTGAGGAACACAATTTACACATGGTTCCTTTTATCCTTTCTGTGAATAGATATTCCCCTTCCAGACATCTTTTTTGCACTCTCAATATCGGATTTCTGGTATTGCATTGAAAAGGAAGACTAGCTTTAATTTGCTATTTTCCATGAATCTACGTGGAATACAAAAGTGTTCCATTTGGAACCAGAAAAGGTTCTGCCTAACACATCTCAAGTATATATGCCCAAAAACCAACTGTATCTTGTTTATTCAAAGATAATAGTCATTCAAACGACTTAGGGGCAAAATAACATTAATTTATTCAGGGATTCCGTAATGAATCAGAGTGCAATATAAAAAATAAAATAGATAACTGTTGCAGAGGAGAGGACAAGAAAAGGATGTGGCTATCAAAATGCAGAAAGAAGAGTGACCCTTGTGAAAATGTGAAAAGTGCCAAAAGTTTGAAATGATCCAGCAAAGGGGAAGCTGGCTGGGCAGTGTTTGTCTACACCTCTGTTTTCTCTCTGAAATTTCTCTAGCCCAGTACAAAAATGACCTTTGTCAGAGCTAGATCTTTTTTATTGGGTGTGTTTCTAATAGCTTGGCCTTGTTCAGACACAACATTTACCTTGCCACTAATGCTGTACCTGTATATTAATACTGAAACATTTAATACAGTTGTCATTTTAAATGAATTGAGAAGCTTTTCAATAAAGCAAGAATTTTCAACATGTCAGCAAACTTTGATTTGAGCAAATAATCTGAGATTAACAAAACAAATCTTCAATCAATAACATATTGTGTGGTGACAAATATTGTGCAAATGTTAACAGAAAATCGAATAACTTAACTTTGAAAAATGCCAGAAAGAGGCGTTGGGTGTTTTCCATGGGGGTTTCTTCCCTAGGCGCACATCCCAGGTCTTTCTTCCCTGCCGCAGAATGCAGATAGTCCCTTCTGTAGCTGCCATTGACTACGTTTTACCATACTAATCTAAAGGGAAAAATATGATTCATCAAGGTCATAACTTATCATGCCTGTTGGCTGCCTATTTAAATCTGGGGGGATAGGCATGTTCAGTGATCCCCTGCTGAAGTATGTTGCTTATAGATGTGCTAATATTACAGCACCATTAAGTACAATATTTGAGTGCAGTTAATTGGGATATGGCACAAGGGCTAAAAGATTAACAGATTTGCTTTGAAACACAATTTGGCCTAACTGCCATCTTACGTCAGCTCACTTCTGCTTCTAGTTAGCATTGTTTAAATATTCACATAGTTAATTTAAGTCATAACCTAATTTCCTAGTTTCCAACACCAACTAGCAGAAAGTCTAATAATGTGCGATGTTGTTGTTATCATTCAGTTGTTGCAGGAAACAGCTCTATTACCCCATGGGGGAAATTGATTTGCTAAATGTAACATTTATGAACAAGCAGTACTTTAAAAGAGATACATTTTTTATGCAGCACTGTATAGTATATATACCTTATGTACTGTTTTTTAGAAGTGTGCTTCCTACAATGTCATTGTAAGAAGAGTTCTGGGTCATGTGCCATGGTCATATTCCATATGCATTGTAGGTCAGATAAAAAGATGAGCAAGAATGTATAAAAAGAACATACTCCCTGATGGTTATTCTAAATATACAAAATGATTGTACTTATCGACTCAGTTACTAAATTGTAAACTACCAATGGCTTAATTGACCATTTTCCATTTTCACTAAATATTCATTGTCCCTCCATGCTGAATTAAACATGTCCCTCGATGCTGACCAAGTGCCATTGGTGTTTAAGATGACTGTCATTTCTCCTTTCTTATAATCATTTATAAAACAAGCAGGCTGGGTGCCACAAGGGGGCAAAATGGCAAAAATCCAAAAAATCAAGCCAGTTAGGCCTATGTAATTTGTTGCATTGATGATTACGCTGTGGTGCAGGCAGCACAGAAATCAAAACCATAGTTAACGGATTAATATCAAAGAAAAGTCACACATTGGAACATATCATTGATTGGCCTTCACACAATACAAAGGAGGGCTCAATTAATAATGTATGTTTACATTCAAAGTTAGGCCATTTTCAACATTGTTTTACATAGTTTTTCTGACCAACAATAGGCATTATTCTAATAATGTTAGCAAGAAGCCACTAATGTATGAACACTCTCTAGCTAGCTTTGGTGGAACATGTATGTTCATGCTGCAACAGTTAGTCAAATCCAGTTAGTTACCTATGAAGTATAGTTTTTGCTGTCTTAGGCTAGGGCGTAGGAACAGGGGGGAGGGGGGGACAAAGTCAAAGTTGTTTTCTTACTTGGCCATGGTACAGACAGGCAATGTGTTCCCCCAATAATAAAACCAATTTGTGAAAATTATATGGTCCCCCCCGCAATATCATACTTGTTCCTATGCCCTTGGTCTTAGGGTTTAGCTAACGCGTTAGCAAGCTCATCATGTTACGCTAGTTTTTGTAACGTTTGCCTGGTGAAGTCAGGAGAAACCACACCTCTTTCCTTTCACAGGGGGTTCTGGGAAATTTTCTCAGAAGAAGCATGCACAGTTGCATACTACAAAAATCCACCAGACGTAGTAGACCATCCAGGGACTTTTGGCATACTGTTTTTGGCATACTATATTTTGGAACATACTAATTGTAATCTGGAATACTATATACTATGTGTAGTATGCAAATTGGGACACTGCCTCTGTATTTTACACCCAAAAAGTAGAAAAACCTTCCTTACGTGCTGTTAAATATAAACATTTGGGATTAGGTGAATATCTGTACTTGGAATGGGTGTGGCCTTCCTGGAAGTGGGCAGAGCTACCCAGAAGTACTTCCTCCAAGCCAGAAATCCATATGGTTTGCTCAGAAATTGCGACATTCAGAACAAAACTAGTTACAGAACAGCTCCGTTCACTTCCGGGAAGGCCACGCCCATTCCCAGTATTGATATGGATATTCACCTCATCCCTAATTTTAAGCTTGTTATCTGATCTCTTGACTCATTAAATGGGAACTCTGACTGCACAAACAGCATTCAAACATGATTCTGAAACATAGTGCTGTTATTTCACAATCATAGACAGTGCTGTTTGTGATTATTATGCATTTGAAAGGGAACTTACCACAATATTTCGGGAAGACGACTGAAAGGATTGCTTACTCAGGAAATGCTTTATATACTCATGGCATGTTTGACGGCATGATTGTGCAAAACAAATGCTCGTAAACAAAGAATGCCTTGTGTTTGGGATTTTATATGGCGCTACAAACGTATTGTGGCAACCTTATATTTTGTATAGCTGGCAGATGCTACAGTATTATTAGATTTTGAAACAGTAGTGCTGTTATTTATGATGATAAAAATGTAATAGCATAGCAGGATGATAGCCTATTTTATATATATATTTATATATAGAAAACAATTAGCTCTCTTGTCATTTTTAACTGCCCTCTCACTGTCACTTCATCTTGGAGCCATAACATCTCAATCTCCCCTTCCATCCTCCAGTGGAAAAGATAAAGGGGAAATATACTGTACTTTACTCACACCTCTAATTTGCATGGTACTTGGCAAGGGTCGTAAATGAGCTGCTGTTTCTACAGATTTTACTGCATTTGACAATTTAGATAATACTGTTTTACTGCAGTGTCTGACAGTACACTGCCATCTGCGGTTCTATACTGTACTGAACCACCTTCTACATGTGTAAACCCATGCAAAATATTACCCTCAATGACACAAGGTCAGAGTCCACAGATAACCTGTGGCGTCCCACAAGGGTCAGAACTAGGACTCCTTATTTTCCTGCTCAATCTGTTCATCCCTGGCCATATCTTCAGGGAAGCACATTGTCCAGTTCCACCACTACACAGTTGACATCTGGATGTGCTGAATTGATTTGGATGAGAAAGAATTACTTGGAGGCCTTCATCCAAAGAAAATGTCAGCTCATTCATAGCCGTGCTAGAATGTTTTCTTACATTTACTCAGTAGTTTGAGCCTGAATATGGATTCTCTGACTTTCCCAAGACCTCCTGCATAGCACTGCCTGGGATTTGGATTAGATAAGCCAGAATCTATCATGCAACATCGCTCTCCAGCAACTCCTTGAATAAATTAAATTGCGGAAGTATAGTTTGTGAGCATTTTCATCTCGTACATGATCTGACTAAAGGCTTCTGTGTTGGATTAGCAGTGTGAAAAGAATCTCCAGCTTAGCAACATGTGGTTGGATAAACCATGTGCGCGCTCTTTGACATCCCAGAGATCTGACCAGAGAGTTGCGGTGCTGCCGACAAGGCAAGGCTAGTGGGAATTGGGAAGGGAAGAAAATGGGGGGATAATCATACAGCATACTTTAACACAGTTTATACACTGGCTGTTTTGATTTTGTTTCCTGGATAATATGGTTACCCAAGATAGCGTTGAATTGAGATCACCTAGAGGAGAATAAAATGACATGCTGACAAACCTCAATGAATTTTAGCTAGCGGTTGGCAAGGTTTGTAATGACTATTAAAGGAACACTCCAGACCCCTAAACACCTCAAAAATGTTGTGCCGATCATGTTTTTTGAAACGAAAGTCTAAAAACACCTCAGTCCATTCGGTAATTTCCAAAACGGCCACAGTAAGTGTTTGGAATTTCGCACAGTGACAACATTTCGAAGCTACAGCTAGAGGCGTTCTGTAGATTTTCTGATCTTTATTCGTCCAGGTTTATTCTCAGATCGACTTGATTCAAAGATTGACTCGATTCCAAAGTCAAAGTCAAAGTTGTTTATTTATCATATGCATCGAATAACATACATCATCCTATGTAGAGAAATTGTTTTGACATGGCACGGCGATTCTATGCAGTGGGCTTAAAAACAAGAATTACAACAATATAAGAATTTTAAAATAATAATGACAATAGTAATAATAATAATAAAACGCTATGTACTGAGCAGTGGTCTGGAAAATGTACAACAGTAGAAGTAGTAAATGTTATAGATTTGGCATGGAAAATTGCTTTTAAAGGTGCATTTGAATTCTGCTACATCAGATGTAGAGAGCATAAAGTGACCAGAGAGTGTTAGTGCTCAACAGACGATTTGCGATCAGTGTCTGTGTTCCATGTTGAGCAGGCGAACGGCCTGTGGGAAGAAACTGTTTTTAAGTCTGGCGGTCCGATTCAAAACAGTTAACAGTTTAGTTTTGAAAATGTTGCAGTTACGTCACGGTGTGAATTTCCAGACAGTAACGGTGGCCAAGTTGGATATCGCAGAGATGTTTTTAGTGACTGTCGTGACGTAAACACGACCTCACAATGAAAATTGAGCTTTTTAGTGGTCTGAAGTGACCCTTTCAAAAATGACTTAACCGGGTTTTAAAGATTTTCCTGGCACATGGAATATTGCCAGGGTGAAGAACCATCAGAAATTGCATTTTAAAATAGTGTACTCCCCCACCTTTACCTATTGTGTATATGGTTTTATCGTCTATGAATCCTACATACAAAGTGGCGGCAGCAAACCTCTCAGCAAACACGCCTGTGCCAACACAAACACAGTTTGATCTCGTTTCCTCTACTGGTGTTCTTTGCATTGCACTCGCTTCATGATAAATGTGTAAACAAGCATCTTGTTGGACAGGAACAAGCAGAGAGGCTCATTTTTCAGATGCTGATAACATCAAATTTGTCCTGGGGAGACACAGAGAAACAAATGGATGCAAAGAAGGGTACATGCACTATCAATTTACATCTCTATAAATACACTGCTATCCCTTAAATATTTCAAAGTTGCTTACCAACGCAATTTAACTTGTTTGAACCCCCCTCTTTTTATGAAGACATTTTCTCACTCTACCTTTACTTCTCTCCCTTATATATTCCCAGCATTAATTCCTGTCCAGTCATGGATTTACCAGATTTAATGTTATCACTTCTCGTATTGAAAAAAAAAAACACTGCAATGTGAAGGACTGGGTGCGCGTTGAGACTTGTGTGGCCATCTTACAAATCCCATCTCCTTCACTCAGCTTTTGAAACCTGGGCTTTAGAGGCTAAGTTGTGTGTCTAACCAGACATATTGGATGTAATGATAAGATCCTAATGTCTCTACCATAAACAATGTTTGGTGTTGTCAGGACAGAAGACAAGCTTAGGCCAACTTAAGCCATTGTAAATGCATGGGGCTTATTGTGAACAGATTTCAGTGTGAGTTAGCCCTCTCGTGCAGTGTCCATTTTAGGACCGAGGGCGCCGTATGGGGGGAAAGGTTAGGACAATTCCAAGGGCCCATGACTAACAGGGGCCCCAATAAATAGGTAAAAACTACAACAGCTGCACAGAGGGGGCCCAATTCAAGTTTTTGTCTTGGGCCCCAAAATACCTGGCGGCGCCCCTGTTTAGTACACTATCAGACTTACGTGAACTTTTGTCAGACTTACATTAACTTTTGTCAGAAATACTTGCGTCAGAATATCTTGTGTCAGAAATACTTGGATCAGAAAGACTTGAGACTGGTCAAGATATTGTGACAAGTTTCCTGAGTCTGACAAAAATAATTCAACAACAGACTCAGGAAAACTTGAGTCACAATGACTTGTCAGGCTCAAGTCTTTCTGATCCAAGTTTTTCTGACTCAAGTATTTCTGACCAAAGGTATTGTAAGCCTGACAAAATGAATATAAGTCTGACAAAAGTTAATTTAAGTCTGACAGTGTCCTAAAATGGACACTGTACTCTAGCTTCAAACCGTCCTCTAGACAGGAAAGGTTGCAGTTAGACAATTCACAATCTGCATATTGTACTGACAGTAAATAAATCATCTCAGTATTTAGAAAAAATATTTGAAATCTAAAAATAAACACTCAAAACAACATAAAAACATTGACAATTTATTTGTGTAGGTTTCTTACTGCATTTCTCTGTAAGTTCATTATGAAAACAGAAGGGTTTCAAAGCTTAGATCAATAGCAGAA
Organism: Umbra pygmaea; assembly: GCA_016801145.1. Taxonomy (NCBI): domain Eukaryota; kingdom Metazoa; phylum Chordata; class Actinopteri; order Esociformes; family Umbridae; genus Umbra; species Umbra pygmaea. The sequence continues at coordinate 347 of JACXGM010018238.1, read as the reverse complement.
ACATGCAAATGTTGAAGCATCACGTACCACCTGTCATTTGTTGCTGCCATTGTCATGTCGCTTTGCATAGTGACAGCATATTGAGTTATCTTTGGTTTTTGCCCAGAGCATGTTGTGCTATCTTCTATTACCTTCCCATTGCATGTATTTGTTCCAGCTTGAAGGGAAGTATTTAAATGGGTTCTGCTCTGTACCTGTTTGTAGGGGGACCTGGCAACTGGGTGACAGGTGTACCTTCTGCCTCTAATTCTTTGTTTGATGTAGGAATGGCATGTCAGATTTCATTAGTTCTATTGTTCTCCAAGCCAAGGTCATGACTAGTGGACATCCAAAAGCATTTGGTAAGG
>JACXGM010018237.1:0-19186 GCA_016801145.1 Umbra pygmaea | reverse complement strand
CAATTCATTCCACAGCCTTGGGGCCACGACTGAAAATGCTCGATCTCCCCTATTTTTGAGCCGTGATCTAGGGACAACAAGGAGTAGCTGGTCAGCAGACCTTAATGACCTCAGAGGAGCGTGCGGCTTCAGTAATTCAGCGATATAGGCTGGGGCTTGACCATGAAGAGCTTTAAAAACAAACAACAAAATCTTAAAATGTATTCTAAAGCAAACAGGTAGCCAATGCAAGGAGGCAAGAACAGGTGTAATGTGATCTCGTTTACGAGTTCCGGTAAGGAGTTGAGCAGCAGCATTTTGAACCATTTGTAGTCTAGAGAGGGAGGCCTGGCTAACACCTATATATAAAGCATTACAATAATCCAGGCGAGTTGTTATAAAAGCATGTATAACCCTCTCAAAATCAGAGAAAGATAAAAATGGCTTTAGCTTGGTAAGCAGCCTAAGTTGAAAGAAACTAACTTTTACAACGGAATTTATCTGTTTCTGTAGTTGAAAATCACTGTCCATCTTAACCCCAAGGTTAGTTACCATAGACTTGACATAAAGGGTCAGGGGACCCAGGTCCAATTGGGAAGCACCAGGAGAACTGCTGGGTCTAAGTATCATGACCTCAGTTTTACTTTCATTAAAATGTAAAAAGTTTAGAGCCATACAGGCTTTAATTTAAAAAAAACAATCCAACAGTCTTTTTAGGGAATTATCACCCTCACTTTTAATAGGCAAGTAGATCTGGGAATCATCTTCATAAAAATGGAAACTGATGTTATGTTTCTTTAAGATGGATCCAAGGGGAAGCAAATAAAGAGAGAAGAGAATCGGCCCCAGAATAGATCCCTGAGGAACTCCACATGTCAGTGGTGCTGAGGGTGAAGTGGAGCCACCAAAACTTACTTTAAACACTCTCTGATAAATATGACCTAAACCATTCAAGTGCAGTGCCTTTAATCATCACGCTGAGCTCAAGACGAGAGATGAGAACACTGTGGTCGACAGTGTCGAATGCTGCTGTAAGATCTAAAAGCATAAGAATTGCGGAATCTCCAGAGTCTGTTACGATTAAAACATCATTAAAAACTTTTATAAGTGCAGACTCTGTGCTATGAAATGCTTTAAAGCCAGACTGGAACACTTCAAGGATACCATGCAGATCTAAAAAAGACTGTAACTGTATGAGAACTGCCTTCTCTAAAATCTTAGATATAAAAGGAAGCTTAGAGATAGGACGATAATTTGCAAGAACTAAGGCATCCAGATTTGACTTTTTAATAAGGGGCTGCACCACTGCCTCTTTAAAACAATGCGGCACGTACCCAGAAGTAAGACTGCTATTAATGATTGCTTGGATGTTTGGTCCAATAGTGTGCCACACCTCTTTAAAAAGACGAGGTGGGACAATATCAGTAGGACAAATTGAAGGTTTTAAATTTGTAACAATATCCTCAAGGGCTGAGAGGGATACAGGCACAAACTCAATAAAGACTGCTGCACACCCTGAGGAAATGGAAGGGTCAAAGGCTGGAAATGAAATGCTAGCTCTAATGGTGGTTATCCTTTCCACAAAAAAGTGGAGAAATTTATCACAGGCCACAGAAGATACTTCCTGATTTGTGGATTGGGGGATATGCAGAACAGAGTTAATTATGCTAAAAAGAACACGAGGTTTGTGGCAATTATTTTCAATAACATTAGAGAGGTATTTCGTCTTTTCAGCTTTAACACTTCTCTGATAATTATGCCAGCTATCCTTGAGGATATCGTAAAATACCTGTAATTTATATTTTTTCCATTGGCGCTCAGCCTTCTTACACTCTCGCCTAGCAGCTCGAGTTAAATCATTTATCCAAGGTTCAGAATTAGGTTTAGAACGCCTGGGTTTAAGTGGTGCAATTTCATCAAGAATTTTTCTGCAATTGAAAGAAAAAGAGAAAATCAACTCATCTGTACTTAGACACTTGGAGGACCCTATAGTTTCCATAACATCATTAAACGTTTTGGAGAATTGGGCAGCAGTAGCAGGTTTAATCATCCTGCAGATACGAGGTGGAGCGCATTGCTTAACAATATTGCTGGGAAGGGAAACGTCAAATAAAACAGGTGCATGGTCAGAAAAGACAGCTTTGAATATTTCAATATTTAAAATAGGCAGATTGCATGACAGAACAAGGTCTAAGGTGTGGCCATGGATCTGTGTCGGACCACTTACGAACTGTGTAAGGTTAAAAACGTTGATAAGATTTTGAAAATCTTTAGAAAGCAGATTTGAAGGACAGCATACATGAATATTCCTATCTCCTAAAATTAAAATTCGGTCATATTTCGGCATGATTTCTGACAATAATTCAGAAAAATAAATAAGTGCACAGAGAACAGGCTGAGATTTGCCCAATTCAAACATTGTCAATTCAAAGCTTGAAAAGGTAGACATTGACAACTGCCTGCAGTTGTATTTATCTTTAAAAATAACTGTGAGTCCTCCTCCTCGACCAGTAGTCCTCGGGGAGTTAAAATATGTACAATCAAGCGGTAAAAGTTCAGAAAAAGAGCTTGACTCACCGACATTCACCCAAGTTTCAGTCACAAACAGAAAGTCCAAGTTATGCCTGGAAAAGAAGTCTTTTAATATGAAGGTCTTATTCGCCAGCGATCTAGCATTGACCAGGCCAACTCTGACAGGAGCAGGGGAACTGGCCATGCGGGTTACATAGCTCAGCGGCTGAAGATGTCCAAGGTTAACGCCACCTCTACGAGGATGAGGTGAAGGTTGACGAGGATATTCCATATCCGAGCCGAGAATCGGTACCAGCCAGGAGCCAGTAGGATCCAAGGCACGCCATGAAACATAGCGATATTGAAACAAACACAAGTAACGACGGGATCCAAGGGCAGGATAATCCGCCAGGTAGCCTTTAAGCTTCACCAGCTGGCCGCTGCGTTTCCCACGGCGTCTTGGGCGACGTTTCCGGACAAGGGAGGCCGGATTGTGTATTAGGTGAGCAGGTATATTCAGCAGGAAGGGAGGGAGAAAAGCTTTCTGATCACCCCAATCACAGTTGGGCGACTTTTCCAGTGCGAGACGGTAGTCAAGCAGCGTTTGGCGATCATAAACCAGCAGAGAGTCAATACATTGCACAAACAATGACACAAACAGTAAAATCACAAACAACTAGCACTGCACCAGACGGCCGGCCACATACACTGGCGCCATCATGGTTTCATCATGGTAGTCATCTTTAAAGGCCTTTTGGTTGTTGGATGCATTGTCTGTTGTGATGCCTGATAGTTTTGCAATGTCCAACTTCCACTCCTCAGTGACTACTTCATCAAATGCCTCCCTCAAACTGTCACCTGTGTGGTTCCACTTCTCTGAGGACTAGCTTTGCAATCTCAACAGCCAATACAGCTGCACATTACTCTAACCTGGGAAATGTTAGCTCAGGCTGGGGAGCGAGCTTGGATTGACCAAAAACAAAGCCTACTTTACTGTGACCATGCTCATCTGTAATCTTCAGGTAAGCCACTGCTTTGACAGAGGCATCAGAAAAGACGCACAGTTCTGTGTGTTGTGCCTTGGACGTGGAGAAAGATGCATATGTGCGTGGGATATGTACCTCCTTTAGTACTAACAGTGATTCATGCCATCTTCTCCAATCTTCAAACTTTGCCCCAGGAAGACGTGTTCCATTCTTTATCTTGGGTCGAAAGCTCTCTGATGAGCAATCTGCCCTCAATAGTGACAGGAGCCAAGAATCCCAGTGGATCAAACAGACTGTTCACAGTCGAGAGGACACCTCGGCATGTGAAGGGCTTTTGAGTCTCAGGAATCTGGAAAGTGAAGGTGTCAGACATAATGTTCCAGCTGACCCCAAGGCTGCGTTGGACAGGCAAATCATCCAGAGAGAGGTTGAGGTCTTGATATTATTTGCTCTTTCCTTTGCTGGAAATGCATTCATCACTTCTTTTTGGTTTGAGGCTATCTTGTGCAACATAACATTATGTTCGATTCAGCCAGCATTTGCTGTGTTCAACGCAGAACATCAATGGCCTCAGCTCCTGTTGCGAATGATCGAAGGCTGTCATCAACGTAGAAATCTCTCTCAACAAAGTGCCTCACGTCACTGCCATATTCATCTTCTTGGTGGTTTTGCCCTCCTCAGGCCAAAGATTGCTTCTGCGGGCGATGGGCAGTTTAAAAAAACATGCACTCGTATAAGATCACTTCTCTGCTGAGGTAATTTTCTCGGTACCACAAAAAACGTAGAAAGTCTCTACCGTCTTCGTGCACTACAAAACTACAAGAACTTTTGGTGAATATCTGCTGTTACTGCCACAGTTTCTCTCCTAAATCTGAGAAGCACTCCAATGAGGCTATTGTTAAGATCTGGCCCAGGAAGAAACACCTCATTAAGTGTGATTCCATCATACTGTGCACTGGAATTAAACACAACACAAATCTGTCCTGGATTTTGAGGGTGGTAAACTCCAAAGGTAGGGAGATACCAACATTCCATCGCTTCTTTGAGTGGTGGTGCAAGCTCATTATGACCATTACTCAGTGAAGTGCCCTTTAATTTCAGGCTTCTTCTCTAACATCTTTCGCAGTGACATGAGACAGCTGTAAGCGTAGTCTTTGTTGTCAGGGAGACGTCTCCGTGGGTGACAAAAAGGGAGAGGAGCAACCAAACTGTTTGTGTCATTTGGAAGAACTCCCGTTCCATGATCTGAAGGAACGTTATATCCTCAATGGAGTGGGCGAGTAGGTTGTCATTCTCTGTTGTGTCAAAGACAGTTTTTTCAAGATTATCTTTGTTTGATGCCGCTAATGCACTTTGTAGGCTTGTGGAGAGGATTCTTGTCATTACCTTAAATACTGTAGATTTCTTTCACCCGTGTCTGATTCTCACATGGAATTAGGCAAGTTGGTCTTCCATTTCCAAGGATCCAGGTCTTCATGGTACTCACTGTGTTTCTCTCGTAAACACCACTTGTGCATACGTCACCTATGATAACCCATCCAAGTCAAGCTTCTGTGCATACCTACCAAGGTCCATTGTATTGCTTACTAACCTTGTGGATCCTAACAATGTCTCTTCCCAATAGCAGCAGTATGTCATCATCTGGATCAAGAGGTGGGATCTCATTTGCTATTTGTCTTAGGTGATGGTGGTGGTATGCAGTGTCTGGTGTTCGGATCTCTGCTCTGTTGTTGGGGATTTCATTACACTCAGTGAGTCCAGGTAGTGGTAAATGTATGTCTATGAATTTCGTTCTGTTATTAAGGCTAATTTTCCTGAACTCTCTGCTTATATTCAGTGAATTGGGTTTGTTATGCATTGGGCACAGGCTGTCAGGATTTTCCATTTTAGACACTGTATCTGATAATGATATGCTTGTCCTATGTACTGAGACAGATTTATTTTGACCTTGCTTCTATTCTTGTAAAAGGTTTTACAGAGGGTGGGCAGGTTTAAGTTGGGTCGTTTCTCTCTTCAGCTTTCCTGCAGATTAATTAATTGAAGAAGCAAAAAGGAGGAAAGGCAGCATGTTCTCTCTTGAATTTGGACCTGTGAGACATCCACTTGTCTTGGAGGTAGAAAGGCAGCTTTTCAAGAATGGGCTGGACTCCCCTTGCTGTGTCAAGGTAAGCTACTCCTGGAAGTACCCAATTGCTCTTTCTTGGCAACATCTAATTCTATCAGTAGGTATACCAGCTCTTGGAGTTTTGGATTGTCTCTATTTTGAATCTTGGGGAAGTTCTCTATTTTACTAAAAAGAACGCTCTCTATTGCTTCTGGAGATCCAAATGTTTTATTCAATCTCTCCCAAACCATTTTGAGACCAAGGGACGATTGTCTGACATTTACAGACCTAATTCTAAGCGCCTACTCACTTGAATCCTTACCCAGCCAATTGATCAGCAAATCCATCTCTTCACTTGCTGACACCTCAAGGTTTTCAATCGTATTGATGAAAGTCTCTAACAAGGCTTGGTAAAGATCAGGTAGGTCATTGAACTTAGTCAAACCTGAAGAAACAAGTTGACTCTTAGCAAGAATCTTGGCGAGATCAGCTGTTGTAGTGTCACGATTTGTGTTGCCTGAGTGTGATGATGTGATGGGGAGAGCACTGAGCTGACAGGTATAGTTTCTCTGCTGTGGTACATCCGTGTGAAGCGGCTGTGTGTTCCTAATTTGGTACATTGGTACATTGAGATGTGACAGCTAGCGGTGGGGGGTAGATCCCTGTGCAAAGGGATGCAGGGCATGGTGGGTAAACATAGTCATCAGTTCTTTTTCGTGCACTCTCTTGTATGGACAAAGACTCAAGTTCTGCAATTTGGTCAGCTTCATCTATACCTGCTGCTGCTGTCTCGAAAACTACAGCTTTCTGCATGGGCAGCTTAAGCTTCTCGTTGTAGATTGATTTGATCAATTCTGGCGGCTTCCAACTTTCAATTTTGAGTTCACACTTCTTTTCTGCGAAAGCCAGTCCAGCCTTGGCTGCCTCCGCTCTGCCATGGGCTCTTGTTGCTTTTAAACTGACTCTCGAAGCTAGCTGACTTTCTAGAGCGATCGCAGGAAAGGACTGAGCCTGATTTGCTACCATCTTGTGAGCCTATTACTTTGTCTTCATCTGAAACCTCTACTGACTTGACTGCGGTTGACATGATGATGAAGTGCAGTGTAGCTCGTCTATCCTGAAATCCTTCTTAAACTCCCACTGCAAATGGTCATTCTTTTACTACACTGTTCTCACTAAAGATTGTTCCAGACAACGTGTTCTTCAGCTATACAGCTAGCTTAACATTATATTCTACAACATTACATTTTCCAAGGAACAGGCAGGTTGTTTTGTGTGGCAGTATTTAATGTAGAAATATACACTCACCTAAAGGGTTATTAGGAACACCCGTTCAATTTCTCCTTAATGCAATGATCTACTCAACTAATCACATGGCAGTTGCTTCAATGCATTTAGGGGTGTGGTCCTGGTCAAGACAATCTCCTGAACTCCAAACTGAATGTCAGAATGGGAAAGGTGATTTAAGCAATTTTGAGCGTGACATGGTTGTTGGTGCCAACTGGCCGGTCTGAGTATTTCACAATCTGCTCAGTTACGGGGATTTTCACGCACAACCATTTCTAGGGTTTACAAAGAATGGTGTGAAAAGGGAAAAACATCCAGTATGCGGCAGTCCCGTGGGCGAAAATGCCTTGTTGATGCTAGAGGTCAGAGGAGAATGGGCTGACTGCTTCAAGCTGATAGAAGGGCAACTTTGACTGAAATAACCACTCGTTACAACCGAGGTATGCAGCAAAGCATGTGTGAAGCCACAACACGCACAACCTTGAGGCGGATGGGCTACAACAGCAGAAGACCCCACCGGGTACCACTCATCTCCACTACAAATACGAAAAAGAGGCTACAATTTGCAAGAGCACACCAAAATTGGACAGTTGAAGACTGGAAAAATGTTGCCTGGTCTGATGAGTCTCAATTTCTGTTGAGATATTCAGATTGTAGAGCCAGAATTTGGCGTAAACAGAATGAGAACATGGATCCATCATGCCTTGTTACCAATGTGCAGGCTGGTGGTGGTGGTGTAATGGTTTCGGGGATGTTTTCTTGGCACACTTTAAGCCTCTTAGTGCCAATTGGGCATCGTTTAAATGCCATGGCCTACCTGAGCATTGTTTCTGACCATGTCCATCCCTTTATGGCCACCATGTACCCATCATCTGACGGCTACTTCCAGCAGGATAATGCACCATGTCACAAAGCTCGAATCATTTCAAATTTGTTTCTTGAACATGACAATGAGTTCACTGTACTAAAATGGCCCCCACAGTCACCAGATCTCAACCCAATAGAGCATCTTTGGGATGTGGTGGAACGGGAGCTTCGTGCCCTGGATGTGCATCCCACAAATCTCCATCAGCTGCAAGATGCTATCCTATCAATATGGGCCAACATTTCTAAAGAATGCTTTGAGCACCTTGTTGAATAAATGCCACATAGAATTAAGACAGTTCTGAAGGCGAAAGGGGGTCAAACACAGTATTAGTATGGTGTTCCTAATAATCCTTTAGGTGAGTGTATATCACCTTTATGTAAAACTAAGAATAAGAACACAACATACAAACAAAGTAAATATTGTTGTAAGTACAAAATATATTGCATACATCAGTAGGGAATTACTTATATATCAACATAAAGCTTAGAGTTATGCATTGTAATCTGTAAATACCATTTACACAAGCCCCAATGTGTTAACGCCAAAGCTTGAATACAGTTGACGATAATCTAAACATCATCAAAAATACTGTACTTAAACCATATAAATATCAACATAAACATGTTAATATAGCTGTAAATGTGAATGAAGCCGGTTTGTGGACTTTAAGGCACATGATGAAGAGGATTAGAAGAGCAAGACACTTTACCCTAATTGCTCCCAGGTCGTTGCTGTAAATAAGAAATTGTTCTTAATCAACTTACCTGGTTAAATAAAGGTTAAATTAAAAAAAATTAAAAGCAACAGATTTTTTGTGTTTTCGTAGCAAATCTGCACGTTCATCATGCCTAGTTTAATAACTCTGGATTCGGCTACTAGTGAATGTTAAAAAAAAATGTAAACCTGAACTTTTAAACAAGGACCCTTTAAATATTCGGGCTGTTAAGTTGATGTACCCCCCCAAAAAAGAATCTGCTGACATATAGAAGTTTCTTTCACCATGAAAGTATATGGGAAAAAGTATTTTTAGGTCGCAGGGGTGGAGTTCCACCTTTGGCCGCTAAGCCCATGGTTGCTTCAACTTCCGTTTCTAAGCCATAGATTGTATATATCACTGGATGTAGCATGTGTGACGTCACGCATTGGTTTGTGAAGATCTGATTTGGGCCATCGAATTTGGGTCTTCGAATTTACTAACGAAAAACAGTATAACAACAAAATGTAAAACAAGTAACGTTACTTACCGGAAAAACTGAACGGTCAACTCCTTTGAGTGTCTTGTCGTACAACCGAAAGCCATAGCCACGCCCTAAATGCCCCTTTGCTTTATATCTGATTTTAAAATCAACGAGACCATAATTCAAAAAATGTATATCATTATATATTGCAGAAGGCTTAAATCTAGCGATTGAGACCATATACTCATCATGAAAATGTTTACTCAGGTAATAAATCAAGTATATTATGTCTCTCATTCTCATAGACTATTACAGAAACTGAGCTCTTTTGCAACCAGACGTATGGCCCCCAGCTGGAATTCAGATAGAATGCAGGTTTAAGGCACTTCCTCATTTGCGTCAATTTGTCAAACCGGATGCTCACCCTGTGGTCTAAGCCTACCCCCTTGGATAAAATAATTTTTTAAACATCACTTCCTCCTATTCTCATTAATTGTTAACTCACTACCTCTTTAGTGCAGCTACTTACAACCACCAGTAGGGGGTAGAAAAGGACATATAAAAGAATCCACCACACTAATTCCATCACACATAGTCAGGCTTGAACCCATGGCCATCGTAACGTAGAATGTCCTGCAATGCAGCGACTTAGCCCACTATGAAACTTTTAGCTCATCCATAATTGCTCATGTTTTGACTATAATTTCTGATCAATTTAATGCCAACTTGGTAAGTAAAGGTTTAAATTTCTATCAAACATGTAAATTCCTGGGTGTTCTAAACAATGTGTACATATAGGTAATTTAAATCGTTACAGATGTAATTAAAACTAGAACAGGATGCATTGTATTACTACTCATTAGATTTGAATTCAACACATGAAACACAATGCAAAAAAGTTAATTTTGTACTGGAGTTTGGTGTTGTGGCCTAAGATCCTGACTCCCTGGCAGTCTGGGGTTCGACTCTTGAATTGTATGTGCCCTTCTGCTCTTCCTTCCACTTCATACCTGTTTCCCTCTGCACCCCCCCCATCCACTCCCCTAAAAAAAAGCTTATATATTTGGTTGACACATTCAAATATTGTTATTGTTCTGCATACAGAATACTTGTTCTCTTGGTTCTCCTCAGACAGTTCTGCGTATTTGGGATTGTCTGTTCTACGAAGGTTCTAAGATCCTGTTCCGTGTGGCTCTGACGTTGATCCGGAGCCAACAGGCTGAGGTGCAATGCGCCGGGTCCCTACCTGATATCTGTGACAGCTTCAAACGTATGGTCAGGGGACCTTTCGTAGACGACTGCCATCACTTCATGCAGGTCTCAAGCACACACACACACATTTTACAAACACAGTGTTTGTATTGATTAGTAAAGAATTGCAGTGTGTGTGTGTGTATGTGTGTGTGTGTACAAAGCACTCCTTCCTTTGTAATCCCATAATCCTTTGCCTCTGCATTCCCAGAAAATCTTCACAGAACCAGGAAGTCTCTCCATGGCAACTATTATCAAGCTCAGAGAGTCGTGTCGGGCACGTATCGTAGCTGAGGAGTCCTGACCCCGCCCTAATCCTCCTGACCTGTCAATCAACACAATACACATTCCAGGCTGAGTCCCAATTCTTCTCTCCGGGTGCCTTCTCTGCTCAGTGGTATGGATGGAAAAGAGGAAAGCGGGCATTTGATATTTTTGGGAAAGCACAGAAGACTATTTTGCACTCTTTAGTCCAAAACGGCTCAATTCGGTTTCTAAAGAGCTGCCCAAACATAACTTATGCAGTTGACTACTTGAGTTAGCTTTCCCCTTAGGTCATTATTCAAGTCAGGTGTGTCAGATCAGGTTTGGAGTAAGAATGTATACGAGGGTAGCTCTCCAGGAACAGCATGGAGCAGCCTTGATTTAGTCTGACTACTATGTAGCTACATAGACTATTATGTACACTGCTACTTTATATAGCCTGACTACCATGTAGACTGTAACCTAGTGTGACTAGTACTGTGGGTTGTTAGACTATTCAGCCTAACTACTGTGTATGCTTTAATGTAGCCTAATTACTACAATAGTGAACTAATAGAGAAGGTAGCTGCATTTGATATGATTTGTGTGTACTCACTGTGAGAACTGGCAACACGGTGTGGATTTGCTGTAGGTAAACATACATAATAGCCATAAGTATGTGGACACCTGATCACACCCATATGAGCTCGTAGGCCATCCCATTACAAAACCACGGGCAGTAATATGGAGTTGCCCCCCCACTTTGGAGCTACAACAGCCACCACTCTTCTGGCAAGGTGTTCTGTAAGATTTTGGAGTTTGTCTGTGGGAATTTGAGGTCAGGCACTGATGTTGGATGAGAAGGCCTGGCTCACAATCCCTGTTCCAATTCATCCCAAATGTGTTCAATCAGGTTCAGATCTGGGCTCTGTGCAGGCCGCATGCAACTTACTTGTTAAACCCCTCTTTTTGCCCAGGTGTAGTCATGCTGGAACAGGAAAGGGCCTTCCCCAAACTGTTGCCACAATGTTGGAAGCATCCAATTGTCTACAAGGTCTTTGTGTCCTGTAGCATTAAGATGAACTTTCACTGAAACTAAAGGGCCTAGCCCAAACCCTAAAAAACTGTTCCAGACCATTATCCCTCCACAAAAATAAGTAGATGTCCACATACTAATGGTGGATGTTTGGCTATATAGCATGTATGTATATGTACGTAGGATATCTATGCACCAAAAAAATAGTAGGTGCCAGTTTCTTTCCCACAGTTCAGGACAATAGCTGGACTGTCTTTAAATGCAGATTATTAATATAGTAGGCTCTTTAGTCCAGATTATTAATATAGTAGGCTCTTTAGTCCATATTATTAATATAGTAGGCTCTTTAGTCCAGATTATTAATATAGTAGGCTCTTTAGTCCAGATTATTAATATAGTAGGCTCTTTAGTCCAGATTATTAATATAGTAGGCTCTTTAGTCCAGGATTGGGGTCAATCGGAAGCTTGATAGTGGGACCTGTAGATGGAGAATTTCATGTTTTACATTGCTTACTGAAGGTAGTCTTAACTGAAGAAGGAACATTTTTCTAAGAAAATTATATTCTATGACTTTGCTGCACTTTTCTCCTAAAGGAGTAAATTACATTTCGCTGACATTTCACTGTAAATGAACTTGCATGTTTCAGGGTTTTGGTTTTTAACAAAATCCCTATTAACTACTGGCAAATTTGTAGCACTGTGTGTGCAAAATATAACACTACAGAATATTAATAGACCACGGCATTAAATACTCAAGGCATCATGTCTATAATGGTCTATATTTAAAAGTTTGAATTGAAGAACAAAATGGCACTCACAAGTTGTATCTTTCAATTTCAATGTAAATGCATTCGGCAGCAGACAAACAAAATGTTTCCGCAACCGCCTCCGTCAGCATTTATATTAAAAGGGATCATAAAAGGTCTGATTGTTTTTGTACCCCAACGACTATTAAATACAGTGCTGGGACTCTCTTTTCACCATCATGGTACCTCACCTCTCTTGTGTTTCTGTTCCACTGAAACTTTTCCCTTAAATCTTTAGTGCTGGGTTCCAGGTTGGTTAAACTGCTGCCTCTTGTGCATATGTACTGCTACAGCATGGTTTGGAATCCAGCCCACATTCATTTCAGGAAAAAAAAAATATATATTCCAACAATTTCCTGTCAAATCAAACATAGAAATGCCTGAAAATACTTTTAAATAATCCTGGGAACTTGAGTTAATAGAATCATTGGCAGCTCAAAAATCAGAAGCAGGAATTTAAATGTATTTTATTGACCTCCGCAAGATGCATAGTAGAAATATTATAAGAGCATTGTCCATGAAAATAAAACAACTTGCTACAACTGGTAATAACACAAATGGAAAAATTAGGCATACTAGAACACTGTATTTCACATCCTGCTTTTAGAAATGCAATTTCTGCCCTGTTCAAATCATCCCTCATTTAAACTAGTACAATATTCCTCTGACATTATCCCCCCATTCCATTGTTCTGAAGCAGTACCAGCCCCCCAAGTCTTAAATTTTTTTTGCAATGTTTCAGCAAAGTGTTTCTTTAGTTTGATTTTAACAGGTTTCCCTTTTCACAGGAGTCGTCAGGACTCCTAGGTGTTGTCACTGACAAGACAGTTGTCCTGAAAGAAAGGAGACAAGGAAGACGGAGACGAAGCTTGGGGAGTATTCATGATAAAAAAAACTAATAACCATAACCTATAACTTAATGTCAGATTAACCTATTTACAAAGAAAAAGAAAAAATGCGGAATTCCTTGAATAGACAAGTCCACCTAAGCAAAACACAACTTCAACAAAGCTGAACCAATATAGCAGTATCCTGAAGGTTTTTGCAGTAGAGATGTGTTAAGATAAATCTGTGTCCCAAACAGAACTCTAGTCCCTGTGCATTACTTTCTAAATGGGGCAGCAAGGTGGCCTACTGGTTATGGTCTCTGACTGGTATCCATGATGTCCCTGGTTCAATCCCCCAACTCTCAAGGAGAAAGCTGCTTTATGTGTGTGAGCTGGACAGTTAACCCTAATTGGCCACAATTTTTTTTCTCCAAATAAGAAGTTGCTCCAAGTTAATTTTACCATTATTTAATGCAACAAATGAACTGGCCCCCACAATGAGCTGTGGTGGAAACATGTGCACTATATGGAATATGATGGCGATTTGTGACAAGAGTTGAACCTGTTGTTAGTCTTCACAGGCAGTTGGTTAATAGGAATCATTCTAGATGAACATTCGGAATGATCTTTCCAAATAAAAGCTACAATAAAAAAATCCATACATACACATGCACATACTCTGACATTTTCGCACACATGCACGCACAGTGGGTTGTACACTCTAGTAGTCAGTCTTTAGTCATTGCGGGCCGTTGGAGAATGTGACGTCTTGCATGGTGCCTGAGTTCACAACTATTCCCTATATGATGGAATACATTTGATTAGTGCCCTATGCGGTCCCTGGCTAAATGTAATGCACTATATAGGGAAGAACAAGCCTTTAAGAATTATCACTTCTAAACAGCAAAAAATTTGTACCGGTCATGTTTCCGACACGACAATCGCTAAAAACACCTTCTCAGCGTGTTCAGTAATTCCGAACTCGGCCACAGTGTTCGGAATTTCGCACAGTTGCATAAACGCAACATTTTAGAAACTGTAAACTGTTAGTTTAGAATCGAGTCAATCTTTGAATCGAGTTGATTGGAGAATAAAACTGGACAAATAAAGATCAGGAAATCAAAGGAATGCCTCTAGCTGTAGTTTTTAAAATGTCGAGTTGATGTAACTGTGCGAAATTAAGAACACTTACGGTGGCTGAATTGGAAATAATCGAATACGCTGAGAAGGTGTTTTTAGTAACTGTCATGTCATAAATATGACCGGCACAACAATTTCGAGGTGATTAGGGGTCTGGAGTGTTTCTTTAAAGACAGCCTGCTGTCCAGTGGTCCTCAGATGGTCTGGTACCCAGCGTGACTCCTCTTTCTGCCAATGAGGTAAGCAACGAGAACGATGAGGACCAGACCGGCAAGAGCGGCTCCTACGATGATTGGGATCAACATGTTTTCTTGATCTTGCTGGCACTCCTCCGCTGGAACCATGGAGACGGATAGAGGAGAAGGAAGCGTGGAGGGTATAGAAATGGAAAGATTAGCAGAGAGAAACGAAAAGGTCAAATTCTCAGCATATCTGACATACATATACCTTATATACACACACATACAGTCGTATGCAAAACTTTAGGCACCCCTGACAATTTCCATGATTTCATTCATAAATAATCATTTTGATCTATTAAATAACTGAAGAGGTGTATAATTATATTTATTTCATCCATGCCTTCACAACTAGCATTATAAGGTAATTATCAGTTCACACTAAAACTGGGCACATTTGATTAGCATGAAAACATATCCAAGAGAACGTTGACTCAGTACCAATGTGTTATTAACCCCTAGGATCATTTTGCGCCGGAGTTGTCCTTTAAGGCCAGAATTGGCAGCCCAAGGTAAATATCAGCTATTGCAAAGGCGAAGGATGGTAGGAACAGTCAAAAACAGCCCACAGACCACCTCCAAAGACCTAGAACATCATCTTGCTGCAGATGGTGTCGCTGTGCATCGTTCAAAAATTCGGCACACTTTGCACAAGGAAAAGCTGTACGGGAGAGTGATGCGGGAGAGTGATTTCTGCACACACACCACAAACAGAGTCGCTTGAGGTATGCAAATGCACATTTGGATAAGCCAGCTTCATATTTGGTGCTGTGGACTGATGAAACAAAGATGGAGTTATTTATTTGGTCATAACAAGGGGTATTATGCATGGCGGCAAAAGAACACAGCATTCCAAGACAAACACTTGCTATACACAGTAGAATTTGGTGAAGGTTCCATCATGTTGTGGGGCTGTGTGGCCAGTGCCGGTACAGGGAATCTTGTTAAAGTTGAGGGTTGCATGGATTCCACTCAATATCAGCAGATACTTGAGAATAATGTAAAGGAATCAGTCACAAAGTTGAAGTTGCGTCGGGGCTGGATATTTCAACAAGACAACGACCCAAAACACTGCTCAAAATCTACTCTGGCTTTATTGAAAATCTGTGGGGTGATTTGAAGCAGGCTGTCCATGCTCGGCAACCATCAAACCTAACTGAACTGGAGATGTTTTGCAAGGAGGAATGGTCCAAAATGCCTTCATCCACAATCCAGACACTCATTACAGGCTATGGGAAGCATCTAGAGGCTGTTATTTCTGATAAAGAAGGCTCCACTACATATTGATGTGATATTTCTGTTAGGATGCCCAAAGTTATGCACCTGTCTAATTTTGTTTTGATGCATATTGCACATTTTCTGTTACTCCAATAAACCTCATTTCACTACTGAAATATTACGGTGTCCTTAAGTTATTTGATAGATCAAAATAAAATTGTTGATCCAAACACCCAATTGTATGAGTGAAAATCAAGGAAATTGTCAGGGGACAATTTTGTTTGTGTGTAGATACACACAATTGTGTTTGTAGATACACACAAACACATACATGCATATATACACATATATTTTACTCTATTTAGACTATGTTTTACACCATATTAACAGGACAGGTTACCATAGGTCATGCTTCCAGAAAGCAAGGAAAGAGGGGGTGACCAAATGTCTAGGGCTTCTGTTGAACAACATGTCCAAGGTGAAACAGATCTGATCAAGATAAAGGAACAGGGTTCTGGGAGGTTCTGTCATTAGACTCGAAGGTGCCAAAATGTTTTTATCTATGATGTAATGCCCAGTCCACAGGCTATAAAGGGAACAGATCTTATGAATCTAGGCACTCTGTATACGATTTGTTCCTGAACCAGGAGATGCCTTTTCCCACCAGAGGAGGATGATAACAAACTTGGAACAACTCACTCCTATCTGACTCAAAGATCATTGTTTAACCAAAATGCTTTTCCAGCAAAATAATCATCCTCTACAGACTCAAAATGTGCCAAGAAAATATCCCCCACATCATTACACCAGCACCACCTGCCTGCCCGTGCAAATTGTTGCCTCAGTTTCCTGGTCTGTGGTCTTCTACTGCTGTAGCCCATCTGCTTCAAGGTTCAACATGTTGTGCATTCTGAGAGGCTCTTCTGGATACTTTGGTTATAACAAGTGGTTATTTGAGTTAATGATGGCAGAGGTCAGAGAATGGCAACATTAACTCGAATAACACTATAAGGCATTTTGCGCATATAACTGCCCCTCGCTGGATATGTTCTCTTTTTCTGACCATTCTCTGTAAACAGATATGGTTGTGTGGGAAAATCCCAGTAATTGAGCACTTTCTGAAATACTCAAACCAGTCCGTCTGGCTCCAACAACCATGCCACATTCAAACTCACTTAAATCAACTTTCTTTCCCATTCTGCTGCTTGGTTTGAACTTCAGTAGATCGTCTCGACCATGTCTACATGCCTAATGTATTCGCTTGCTGTCACATGATTGGCTGATGAAAAATTTGTGTTAAAGAGCGGTTGAACATGTGTATCTAATGAAGTGGCCGGTGAGTGTATATCTGTGTGTATACAGTGCCTTGCCTAAGTATGTATCTCCCTTGGATGTCTTCTACTGTTTTACACAACATACCAAACACTTTGAAGGTGCTAAATATTTTTAATTGTGACACAAATTGTTACATTTAAAAAACTGACATATTTGTTGGTTAGATAAGTATTCACCCCCGAGTCAATACTTGGTAGAACCACCTTTGTCTGCAATAACAACTGTGAGACTTTTGGGGTAAATCTCTACCATTTTTGCACATTTGGATACTGCAATTTTAGACCCTTCTTTCCTGTAAAATTTCTCAAGCTCTGTCAGGATAGATGAGAAATGTTGGTAAAGAGCAATTTTCAAGTCCTTCCAAATATAATCTATCAGATTGAGGTCTGGGCTTTGACTGGGCCATTCTAAGACATTTAGGTTCTTGGTATCAAACCACTCCAGTGTAGCTTTGGCTGTGTGTTTAGGGTAATTATCTTGCTGGAAAGTGAACCTCCGCGCCAGTCTCCGGTTTCTGGCAGACTGAAACCAGTTTCCCTCCAGAATATCCCTGTATTTGACTCCATCCATCTTGCCATCAATCCTGAACAGTTTCCCAGTCCATGCTGATGAAAAACATCCCTACAACATGCTACCACCACCATGCTTTACTGTGGGGATGGTATTTTCTGGGTGGTGAGCATTGATAGCTTTACCCATAGCTTTGTGCACTAAGGCCAATAAGATACATTTTGGTCTCATCAGACCAGAGAACGTTTTCCAAATGTTTTATGTTTGCATGCCTAACATGAGAAGGAGAGATAGTTGTCTGTAGATGAAGCTGAGACGTTTCCCATGATGATTCATCACTGTGACCCTCAAACCACAATACATACCATACCGTAGGTTAGGCGTACTGTTACACCCCTACATTGGCCTCTTGGTTGCTTCTCTGACTAATGCCCTCTTTACCTGGTAACAGATTGTTGGTGGATAGCCTTCTCAGGCCAAAGTCGCGTTTTTTTTATAATGTATTTAACGGAGCTCCGAGGAATGTTCAAAGTTTAGGATATTTCTTATAACCCAAACCTAATTAGAGCTTCTCCAGAACTTTATAATGGATTTGTTTTGATAACTCCTTGGTCTTCAGGATGCTGTTTCTTTTACATATGCTCTCTAACAAACTCTGGAGCCTTCCAGAAACAGGTGTATTTATTTTGAGATCATGTGACACTTTAATTGCACACAAGTAGACTCCATTCCCCTAATTATGTGAGTTCTGAGGGCAATTGGTTGCACCAGAGCTTTGTTAGGTGTTTTATAGCAAGTGGATGAATACCTATGTAATCAACAAATGTCTGTTTTATTTTTTAATTTAGCTTTTTTTATATTCATAATAAAAAATATTTTACAGCTTAAAGGATTCTGTATGTTGTGTAAAACAAGGTAAAAATCCCAATACAATTACATTTTATTACAGCTGGTCACACTAGAAAAATCTCCAAACGTCTAAGGGTGGTAAATATTTATGCAAGGCACAGTACATGTCTGTGTGTGTCTCTGTGTAGTTGTCTGTCCATTACCTTGTGAAAACTGGCCTGCAGTGAGGCCAAATGGCTGGACTTGAAGCTGGAAGGTGTTGAGGCTAAAGTTCTGGTCTACTGTCAGAGTCTCTTCTGAGCTGCACATGTAGCTGCGCCCCAGAGTGCTGCTGAAGTAGTTCAGACTGTTGTTTTTGGCCATGAACGGAGCTGGAAGAAGAGAGGAAGGCCGATTAAATTCCAACCCTGACATTCTGTCTGACAATAACCAGTATTCTAGAACATACAGGGATGTAATAGGCCATCTAGTAGTATAGGCCTGTCCCGATAACAAATGTTGCTGAACGATAAATTGTCCCAGAAATTATTGTGATAAACAATAATATTGTCATTCAGAGACCATTATCATCTAATAAAATGATAATGGCATAATAATGCAGGTGCACCTTTTCAAAGATCAATTAACTTTTATTTCTAAAGAATATTTAACACTGGAACTGGAAAACATTATAAATATCCACAATAAATTAACAAAACAACCAAATACAACAAGACTCTCAGTCTCTGTTACGAAAAAATATAACAATAAATAAAATGGAAAATAAAAACCAAACACAACCAAAACAATAGACTCTTAGGGAGAGAGAGGGGGAGAGAG
>JACXGM010018236.1:7679-19286 GCA_016801145.1 Umbra pygmaea | reverse complement strand
TTGCTCACTGACAAACAATACCTCACAACCTGTGAGTGGAACATGAAGTGTTATATACCCAGCAGAAACGCATACAGGTGTTTAGAATTCTGGTGATTGTGACCTGATTATGGGAATGCGTTCATGTGAGTCTGGTTCTTGAGGTATACCGGCCTGTGATGGTGTGTTCGTGACAGTAGAGGATCGTGACGACGTTACAATTACATTATCTGTAAATGTACAGGTACCTAGTAGATGTTTCACAGAATGTTATTTTGTTGAAGGATTTGTTTGGGGTACAATAATTGACTTTTTGATTACAATGGTTTTACCTTGCTCCATTATTATAACACTTTATTTAAAAATATTTAAAGTGGCCAGATCACAATCCAGAAAGATATTGTCAAAAGGGCCTTCTACTGTGTCTGATGGTAAAATTTTACAAGCAAATAAATCTGAGAGAAAAGCAGCAAAAACCTTAGCTATTGTGATTTTTCACTACCTCATTTGTTGGATTCCAATATATTTTAGTGAATATATTTATTTAGCAAGTGGTGATTCATCATTAGCTTTCTTGTTTTATCTATCACTTTTGAATTCATTTATAAATCCAATAATTTATGCTTTCTTTTATCCATGGTTCAAAGTGACAGTTCGGCATATTTTAAAATTGAACTTAAGTCATGGGTAGTTTATATGTTTGTATTGTAAAGTCAGACAAACATTGGTTTAATGTAAATATTTTATATGGTATTGCTCTGGTAAAAAAATATTTTTGTAAATATACACTAACATTGCTTAGATCAGATACATGTTCTTAGATAAGTTGTTCATACAGAATTATTTAATTTGCATGAAGAAACTAAATAGGATATAGTCTTATTCTATAAAAGACAGTATTAAACGTTCATGAAGTCTTTGGTTGTTTTATATAATTAAGTATGTATGCACTCTAACAGTAAAGTTGTTTTATATAATTAGGTATGTATGCACTCTAACAGTAAAGTACTTGTCAATGTAAAAGAAACGTCAATGATTAATTACTGAACATAAATAAAAGTACACTGTACAGTTCTACCCAACCCTGATTCTCTTCATCCTTAAATGTAGCTCATCTGATTCCAATCATTAGAAAGGAAGAAAAGCTAAATCAGGTTAGTCAACTGGGGTTGTAGAGAAAACATACATGACTGTAGATATCCAGGAACAGGGTTGGGAATCCCTGGTGTTGAAATTCACGGAAAACAATCTCCCTACCTTTTCAGTTACCATGCTGTAAATTCTGCAGAATTAAATTAATACTGTTATTGTGGATGCAAATCCACACTGAAACCAGTTTAAGTTATATATATATATATATATACATTTACTGGAGTGCTTAGTCTTTCAGCTGAATTGTGGAGTTTCACACATTAATGTGCTTTTATTGACGGAGATGTTTTTGCCTATGGACTAGATAAAAGCTTAAGATTGTATGTTATCTGCAATGAAATGTTGATTCAACACATTACCAAATGTATTGTTAGATATGGATTAATATTAGCTATCACTTGGTGCATGCATATTATATCAAGTGGATGCATGTCATGCATATTACTTTACAACATGCCATTCATCATCATATTTCCCAGCATGCTCTACTGGTGCGCTATGGTACTTTTTGAATTAATCTGTGTTTGTACATGGTTTAATGATTAATGGATCGTATTCTACTCACATACACTCACCTAAAGGATTATTAGGAACACCCATTCAACTTCTCCTTAATGCAATGATCTACTCAACCAATCACATGGCAGTTGCTTCAATGCATTCAGGGGTGTGGTCCTTGTCAAGACAATCTCCTGAATTCCAAACTGAATGTCAGAATGGGAAAGAAAGGTGATTTAAGCAATTTTAAGCGTGGCATGGTTGTTGGTGCCAGACGGGCCGGTCTGAGTATTTCACAATCTGCTCAGTTACTGGGATTTTCACGCACAACCATTTCTAGGGTTTACAAAGAATGGTGTGAAAAGGGAAAAACACCCAGTATGCGGCAGTCCTGTTGGCAAAACTGCCTTGTTGATGTAGAGGTCAGAGGAGAATGGGCCGACTGCTTCAAGCTGAAAGAAGGGCAACTTTGACTAAAATAACCACTCGTTACAACCGAGGTATGCAGTAAAGCATTTGTGAAGCCACAACATGCACAACCTTGAGGTGGATGGGCTACAACAGCAGAAGACCCCACCGGGTACCACTCATCTCCACTACAAGTAGGAAAAAGAGGCTACAATTTGCAAGAGCACAACAAAATTGGACAGTTGAAGACTGGAAAAATGTTGCCTGGTCTGATGAGTCTGGATTTCTGTTGAGACATTCAGATGGTAGAGTCAGAATTTGGCGTAAACAGAATGAGAACATGGATCCATCATGCCTTGTTACCACTGTGCAGGCTGGTGGTGGTGGTGTAATGGTGTGGGGGATGTTTTCATGGCACACTTTAGGCCCCTTAGTGCCAATTGGGCATTGTTTAAACGCCACAGCCTACCTGAGCATTGTTTCTGACCATCTCCATCCCTTTATGGCCACCATGTACCCATCCTCTGATGGCTACTTCCAGCAGGATAATGCACCATGTCACAAAGCTTGAATCATTTCAAATTGGTTTCTTGAACATGACAATGAGTTCACCGTACTAAAATGGCCCCCACAGTCACCAGATCTCAACCCAATAGAGCATCTTTGGGATGCGGTGGAACGGGAGCTTCGTGCCCTGGATGTGCATCCCACCAAACTCCATCAACTGAAAGATGCTATCCTATCAATATGGGCCAACATTTCTAAAGAATGCTTAAGCACTTTCTTGAATCAATGCCACGTAGAATTAAGGCAATTCTGAAGGTGAAAGGGGGTCAAACACAGTATTAGTATGGTGTTCCTAATAATCCTTTAGGTGAGTGTATAATCAACACAAACCTTCTAATTTAATGATTCATTATGGAAGTGGTTGGGCCAACATAGGTTAAGATGCAAAGAAAACTATATGTATTCACAGTAAGTCTGAGGAGTGCAGGAAATCGAACCACTACATTGTACCCCACTATTGACAATTGGAAATATGAAATATACCACACAAAGTATAGTTAACCAATCTGTTAGGAATTACAAATTATAATGTCATTGCCTTTTCTTTGTTTTCTTCTGGTCTAAGCATCAGACCAACATTCTGAATCTTAACTTTCATTATTAGTAGACTGCGAAAGATATTATCAATTCCACTCATGGTGTCCAAAAAGTGTCTAACTGAAAGCCTCAGTTGTACAAACTGTGCCTCCAAATCAAATTGTCAAAGTATGCTTTCCCTTTTACAATCAACTGTTCAATTTCAACCCATGTGTTTGTTAGTGACAGAGCTATAGGTAAAATGCTCACGTTTGTAACAGTGTGTTTGCATTTTTCAGGACCACATAACTTATAGAGACAGTGTGTAAGGAACTGTAAACATGTATTTTAATCACCGGTGTTAAATACAGTCATGCATATATATTGCTAATGTTACATGCCGATGAATCTAGACTTTCTGAAGTTAGAAATCAGAAATCAGAAATATTTAAAATATTTTATACCATAATTTGTTTTCTACCATAATTTTTGTATATCTTTGTTTTTAGTTTATATTGTTTTTAATTGTTTTTATTGAGAAATGAATTGATTTAGCTCATCAAAATCTTCACACTAAAAATAATAATAGGCCTCGTTAGGTCCACCGGGAACCCTGTGTGCGTCGGCACGAGGTAAGACCACTGACTGTTAGTATTCTGCTGTGTTGCGAGAAGTCGTGAATTAGCCCAGCAAGAGAAATGATTAAAGACATATCTTATATATACACACACATTTATAAAATAAACACATGACACCCATGTTCCACAATCATATTCTTGTTGTTCTTTGTGCTTTTCTGTTTCGGTTACTGTATCACAACACAAATTCAGCTCTGCCCCAGGACAGCTGCCTGTCCCAAGACAGCTGCCGCTGACTGTTAGGTCTAACGGCAACCCTTTATGTGTCGAATATATATATATATTTACAATAAAAACATGACACCCGTGTTTCACAATCTTTTTATCAGTGTTGTTTTTGTGCTTTTATGTTTCGGCTACTGTATCACCACATACACATTTTGCGGTCCGCGCCCCTGGACCACTGCCACTGCCCTGCCAGGACTGCAGCTGCTGAATGTAATTAAAAACATAACACACATGACACCGTGTTTCACAAAAGAAGGTTGCACACACACAAAAGTTTGACACGCCCTGGCCGACCGAGGCTCGCGACGGGCCCGGCGAGCTCATAGTGTAGGGATACGCTCAGTGAGGTTTGCGGGTCCAGCAGGCTCAGAGTGTTCACGTAGGGGAGGCTCCCAGGGGCTCCTGGTTTCCGTAGAGATAAGCAGCCATGCAAAAACCTTGACACATTTTGCAAAGTCCCTTGGTTGGACAATCCAACAGGGTCGGACAAACCATCATGGTCAAATAAACCACAAAAATGTTGCACACACAAGTTTGACACAAACATCCTGGCCGACAGAGGCTCGCGAGGTCCCTGCGGGCTTAGAATGTTCGCATAGTGGAGGCTCCCGATTTCGCGCAGGGGAGGTTTGCAGGGGGGCCCCCTGATTTGCGTAGTTCAAGGAAGGATATGCTCCTTGACATATTTTGCTAATGGTCAGATAAGTCGGCGGGCTCAGAGTTTTTGTAGGGATTTGCTAAGCCACACACGAAACCTTGAAAAATTTAGCAAAGTTCCGTGGTCGGATGATCCATCTGCGGTCGGACACCCCAAAGTTCCTTGTTCGGAAAATCCACCCACGGTCCAACACCCCAAAGTCCCTTATTCCCGCGTGGTTGGACAACCCAAAGTCCTTTACATAGGGGAGGCTCTCGGTGTCCCGTGATCATGTAGGGGAGGCTCGCGGGGGCTCGGGTTTGCATAGGGATATGCTTAGCCACATGCAAAAACTTGAAACAATTTAGAAAGTCCCTTGGTTGGATGAACCACCACGGTTGGATAAGCCACAAAAAAATGTTGCAGACGCACTGGGGCTCAGGTTCGCATAGCAGAGATGCTCGCTGGCTCCGGTTTTGGACTAAAAAACATTGAGAGTTGAAACAGTTTTACACTAAGAAAGTTTCACACAAAAATCCATGGCCAGCGGGGACTCCAAGTGTTATTTTGTTATTCTGGGTTCACAACTCTCTCTCCCGGATCATTTGAGTGTTTTCATTTTAAAGAATCTCTCATAAACATCTAAGAAATCTAAATAATTGGACACACAGAAGATTAGTCTGCATGGATGAGATTCAGTCGTTAAAGAGATTCATGACTATCCTCCCTCATATGAATTTTCTTTTCTCAATGTTCCCTGTTTCTTCGTATCTTAATTTCGTTAAAGTCATTAATGCACTATGTAGATATTTCATTTGGAAAAAAAGGCCTAAAAGCTGTCTCTTTGCCTTAAAGGCATTGTTCTCAAAAGATTTTTAGGGACTATTTCCTCAGCATCGGCAGAATTTTTCTTTTATTTGCTCTGGTTCGAATTTGCCACTTGAGTAGAATCTCCGCCGGTGTGTTGATGTCCAAGCCAGCAGCAAGAAGCCACAGTTGGTTTCTTTCTTGGTCTTCCAATGGAAATTTGTGAAAACTTTGTGGTGCCCATCTCTTTCATTTATTATTACAATTTCAAACTGCACACTGGTTCACCATGTTGCCTAGTCCTTACTTTCCAATCCAATGAATCAATGTACTAGGCTACTACTAGTTGTCTCGACTGTAGTAGTGCACATCTTTGTTTACTTCTCAGCTCAGTACTACTAACCAGAGCAAAGTAAAATTCCGCCGCTGCTGAGAAAGAAGTCCCTCAAAATCTTTTGAGATACAGACATTTACATCGATAGTCTGGCGTTATAATTTATTTGCCTCTGGTGTACTGTGTAGTGGGTAAGACTGTTTTTAGTGGCAGGCTAGCAATTACTACTGACTTGCGCTAGCCTAGCAACCACGGACTCTGCAACTGGAAGGACTGGATGAAAAGTGTTGAAAACGGTCTCCACTGATAAATAACACACTGGCTAACTTGGAAATGAGGTCCTATGTCCAAAATTATGATCAACCCCTTTAAGAGGCCCGAAAACATTGGGGGAATCTCTTTGACTAATTTCAGATATTTTTTATTTATCATTTCAGCTTACATCTCTATTTTTATTATTCCAGTTTACAGCTCTGAGAGAATATGGTTGGATCCCTCTGTCTACGTACGTTTCTTAGAAGAGGCACACTCACAGCCCTTTACAATTCAAGATCTGACTTTCAACCATTTCATGGTGCTGAACCTGCCCCCTAATTACCTGTTCCTCAACACGATCGAGGAATTCTTTTCTGCAAGGCAGTGGAATGTCTATGACAGCCTGAGGCTTGGTTGCGTGAATAATTCACAAACGATATCATTGACTTGAATACACTTGAACAATGTGTTGTGTTTACTTTGACTGTTTATAGTTCATGTGCATGTGTGTTTCCTATCAATCCGAAGAGGGCGTTTTGAAGTCAGTGTGTTCAGTTTTGATTGCAGAATGTCTTTTTGACATCGCAGTTAGATGTTAATCTCCATATTTGTGTCAAGAATTTTTGTGTGTTGAGTTTTGACACGATGAGCCAAATTTTGCATTTTGTGTGTTAACAATTGGGAAAAACTGTCATATCCACTTCAGGTTCATCTTTAACAAATTAACATCATCTCATGTGAACACTACATGTTCCAAGGTGGTTGGAGAAAGTTCTGGAGACCCTTGTAATAGATTGTGATTGTATCAAACCAACAGTATGGAGCAATATTTATAATTCAGAAGAGGGAGGCCAAGGCAGGAAGATGATGGTTTGATGATTAACTGAATACAGTCCAGGAAACATGTACAACATAATATATTGTTGCAGGAGATTATGAGATACAAAATGATTATATATATACTCAGGCTCTAACGGACATCAACACACTATAGTAACACTCTTCAATGACTTGCACCACTCTCTGTTCTACTGAGCATTAACCCTCCCGCTGTATTCTGGGGTCAAAATGACCCAGGAGCGAGTGTCATGTCAGTGTCGTGTCAGTGTGGGAGCTTTGCGTTTTAGCTGCGGCCGCTTACATGCGGCCATACAAGAAGAAGAAGAAGAAGAAGAAGAAGAAGAAGAAGAAGAATACAGACAATGAAAGTGACAGAGAGAGGCAGAGGCGCACGCACACTCTCACACTCACAGACTGAAAGACACCAAGGACACACATGTGTAGTTACGGTGAGGTCGCACAATTTATTAGGTCAGGACAAGCAGGGTCACAGGCCGGTACGCGTGGCGAGCACAGTGAGAAGAGGTCAAAGCGGAGAGAACGGGAATGGCTGCAGCAATGAACAAAGGCAAAATTTCTGTCCGTTACTAACCACAGCCACCACTGCCGTTGCTGAATGTGAGGAAAGGGCAAGAAAGAAGGAAGGAAAGATTAGGGTAAAAAAGTAGCACAAGGATAGAGATACGCTCGCTCGGACGTGACGCGTCAGTAACCTGGACACGCGCGCGCACACACACACAGGTTTCAGAAATACCACCGCCGTATACACAGCGCCGTGGGATGAGCTCCAGGTCTACATAACAAAGTCTCTCTTTACTGTGAACAAGAAGGGGTTACGGCAGAACTACAGCGCACTGTTATATGTATACACACACCGGTGTACACACGGATTGGCGAAGATCGGAGACTCCCGGGGCTCGTGGTTCACCTAGCCGAGGCTCCGGGGGCTCCACCGGATCGCACGGAGATGCGCTCGGCCGCGCCACGTAACCTCTGCTCATTTTGCGCAAAACAAAAAAATTCCCGGGTTCGGAAAAGCCGCAAATGAGTCTCGCGATCGCTCAGACACACGCGCAGGGGCGCAGGGTGTCTCGGAGCCGGCGTAGAGCGGAGGCTCCCGGGGCTCCGGGTTGCGGGGTTCGCGTGGTTCGCATAGCCAAGGCTCCCGCAGGGTCCCCGAGTTCGCGCGGACGTAAACCTCGAGACATTTTTGCCCTCCCCGCGAGTCCCACACGCTCGGGCGTAGACCCGTTTGCGCTCGGTCAACCCAAAGTCCATTGTTCGGACAACCTCTCTGCTCTCGCACGGCCCGGAATCCTTCGTTCGGACAAATGCATACACGCACGCACACACGCACACGCAAACGTGTAAGGAATACATCTGCAAACAGCTGTGCGCCTGCGCGCCACTCGTCCGCTTGTGACATTTATTGAAATTCACCCGGTGGACACGTGAAACGGAGGCTGACGCGCGAGGCTCGAAATGTTTCGGCGCTTTCGGTGAACGTGGGACAATTTGACACGAAGGACACGGGACAAGGGTTAAATAGGGAAGAAAGGAAACTGGCTGGTATCAATTACTAATTAGACCCAATCGGTCTCTCAATCAATGTGAATAGGCAACATTAGAAAAGGGAGTGTCACACACTACCCAATAATATACCAAATAAACATATACGTCTATATACACTGCTCAAAAAAATAAAGGGAACACTTAAACAATGCAATGTAACTCCAAGTCAATCACATTTCTGTGAAATCACACTGTCCACTCAGGAGGTGGTGAGACCACTTAGTTCCTATGCTTCCTGGCTGATGTTTTGGTCACTTTTGAATGCTGGCAATGCTTTCACTCTAGTGGTAGCATGAGACTACAACCCACACAAGTGGCATAGGTTGTAGTGGTACAGCTCATCCAGGATGGCACATCAATGCGAGTTGTGGCAAAAAGGTTTGCTGTGTCTATCAGCGTAGTTTCCAGAACATGGAGGCGCTACCAGGAGACAGGCCAGTACATCAGGAGACGTGGAGGAGGCCAGAGGAGGGTAACAACCCAGCAGCAGGATCGCTACCTCCGCCTTTGTGCAAGGAGGAGCAGCAGGAGCACTGCAAGAGCCCTGCAAAATGACCTCCAGCAGGCCACAAATGTGCATGTGTCCACTTAAACGGTCAGAAACAGACTCCATGAGGGTGGAATGAGGGCCCGACGTCCACAAGTGGGGGTTGTGCTTCTAGCCCAACACCGTGCAAGACGTTTGTCATTTGCCAGAGAACACCAAGATTGGCAAATTCGCCACTGGCGCGCCGTGCTCTTCACAGATGAAAGCAGGTTCACACTGAGCACATGTGAAAGACGTGACAGAGTCTGGAGATGCCATGAAGAACGTTCTGCTGCCTGCAACATCCTTCAGCATGACCGGTTTGGCGGTGGGTCAGTAATGGTGTGGGGTGGCATTTCTTTGGGGGGCCGCACAGCACTCCATGTGCTCGCCAGAGGTAGCCTGACTGGCATTTGGTACCGAGATGAGATCCTCAGACCGCTTGTGAGACCATATGCTGGTGCGGTTGGCCCTGGGTTTCTACTAAGGCAAGACAATGCTAGACCTCATGTGGCTGGAGTGTGTCAGCAGTTCCTGCAAGAGGAAGGAATTGATGCTATGGACTGGCCCACCCGTTCCCCAGAACTGAATTCAATTGAGCACATGTAATAGATCATGTCTCTCTCCATCCACCAATGCCATGTTGCACCACAGACTGTCCAGGAGTTAGCGGATGCTTTAGTCCAGGTCTGGGAGGACATCCCTCAGGAGACCATCTGCCACCTCATCAGGAGCATGCCCAGGCCTTGTAGGGAGGTCATACGGGCACGTGGAGACCACACACACTACTGAGCCTTATTTTGACTTGTTTTAAGGACATTACATCAAAGTTGGATCAGCATGTAGTGTGGTTTTTCACTTTTTTGAGTGTGGCTCCATGTCCAGACCTCCATGGGTTGATAAATTTTACTTAATTTCCAATGATAATTTTTGTGTGATTTTGTTGTAAACACATTCAAATATGTAAAGACGCAAGTATTTCATACGAGTAGTTCATTCATTCAGATCTAGGATGTGTGTCTAGGATCTTAGTTTTACCTTTATTTTTTTGAGCAGTGTATTTTTTTGGGGGGGTGATTTTTCTCCCCTCCCAATTTCCACTAATTCTGCCTTGTCGGTAGCTCTGCAACTCCCGGGATATATATGTGCGACGGCGCCTACATGGTTCATCCAACCACATGACTAGCCACCAATTATTTTCACCCTGTGAATCCATAACAGAAGCCTTTAGTTGGATCATGCATGGGATGATTACGTTCACCAACTCTACTTCTGGAAGTGAACCCACAGGCGCCCGATCTGGACACAAGTAGTCACTGGAGAGCGTCAGCCTTATTCCAATGTGTGCTGCCTTGTGCAGGAGGCACGGGGAAAGTCAGATAACGCATAGTCAGGCTCAAATCTTTGATTCTTATGACGTAGACTGTTGTGCAATGCAGTAACTCCTAATGGCATAGATTCAACAAGGTGCTGGAAACATTCATGTGAGATTTTGGTTTGATATTGACACCGTTGCATCACGCAGATGTGTACTGGAAAAAATCTAAGGAGTCTCAAAAAAATCAAGTCAGAGTTTGTATAATTGAACAGAGTTTATTTGACAAAATTTAAGATGAGCTGTCACATCAAATCCCATGAGACAACTCCTTTCTCCACCTTCTATTATCCCCTAAATACCCCATAATCATTGGCTAGTTCACTTCAGGGGTGGGTTTCTACACAGTTTTCCACCAATCGTATTACTCTGGTTACAAGTTCCTGTTCAGTCTGCCATTGTAACGGTATCCCCTGGGAGGACATTGGGGGGGTACGGAAGCCGAGAACGGCCATGGATTTTTTATTTTATTTTATGACTTATTAAGTCGTTATATCGATATAACAAAGATCGTTTTAATATATATATTTTTTATTTTATGACTTATTAATTCGTTATATCGATATAACAAAGATCGTTTTATAGAGATAAATAATTAATTAATAATGTGCTCGTCTTGAATTCAAACTAATGCGCTGCAACGAACGGCTTCCGTATTGCCACTGGCTGTAGCTGTAGCCTACCGGACTTCGGCAAAGTTAGACATAAATTGGCAGATTGGTGGTTTGCGGTTCAATAGATCCTTAGCAAAACGTTTTCTTTACACAATAAGCAGCTCTATCTAACCTTAGTAAGGTAGACAACAAGCTACAACACGGTTTTCATCCGAAAGAACCATCGAAATGTGTGGATAAATGAAGTGCAGCCATGTGAGCGTTCTGCCTTCAGCTGAACGTCTAGGCATCGTCTACAAAGTGCAAAATCGAAAGTCGATACAAACATACATTTTAATAGCTTCACTGTTATTGAGTCTATTACTTCCAAAATCACTCCACACATCTAGGGCCTCCCTGTCAACTTACTACAACTGCTATTTTTTTAAAACATTGATCTGCCTATTTATTATATACCAATATTGCTGTATAAATTCAATAGCTTCACTGTTGTTGAGTCTATTGCTTCCAAAATCACTAAACACATCTAGGGCTTCCCCATCAACTTACTACAACTGTTAAATTTGAAAAGATTGCTCTGCCTATTTATTGTTGATGTGTGGAGGAAATTTGGAAGCAATAGACTCAACAACAGTGAAGCTATTGAATTTATTCCAATTAA
>JACXGM010018235.1:0-19184 GCA_016801145.1 Umbra pygmaea | reverse complement strand
TTTTGTATTACAAACACTTCTTTTATTGGTCAGATGAAATATGCTAATTCTTTGAGATAGGAATTTTGGGTTTTCATGAGCTGTATGCCAAAATCATCAGTATTAAAACAATAAATGACCTGAAATATTTCAGTTGGTGTGCAATGAATCTAAAATATATGAAAGTTTAATTTCTATCATTACATTATGGAAAATAATTAACTTTATCACAATATGCTAATTTATTGAGAAGGACCTGTATGTGTGCTTATGCGTATTTCCAGTCGTGTCCTGTGCCACGAGAAAGAGCACAGTTGTTGTAACGTCTGAAGTTTGTGTCGTCACCACATACGTATTGTCTATCTATGCTGGCCGGAAGATGAAGTGTCATTAAATCTATCCCAAATCAACAAACCATCTGCTTCGGTCCTCCTCTTTCCACTCCAACACATCAGTTCGTGACAACATTTCAACAGTTAATACGTTAGCCTTTTCTGTTTTTTAAAATGATTAAAGTACAGTACTCTCAAAGTCAATTACTTTAAAACAAGAATTACTTTATTATTACATTTGGGTTGGGTTATAAATATATTTTAGGCAATGTCTATTCCCTCTCTGTCCTTGCTTGAAATGTCAATATCATTGACCTGTAGATTGACAGGTGCATAGTTGTCTCTTGGTGTAGGAGCTCTTCTTTTTTTCACCTTGGACCGATGTGCAAAGATGGAAGGTATGGCATCTGCTTTTAGTTTAGTCTTTCCCTTCTTTGACCTCAAATCGATCTGCCTCAAAATGTGCCTGTAGAGTAACATTTGTTCATTTTAAGATTACATTATGCACAAACAAAACCTGTACCATCTCCCCAAGAACATAACATATAAGATCATATCTTGTAGTTGTTAATTGCACCATATTTTACATGCTTTACATGAAGGGTATTTTATAAATGCTGAATACAATATCCTCACATCACTACCTCGCATCATTTCTTGTTGTTGTCTCCTGTGATGTCCAATTACTTATGTTCTCTTTGATTAACCATTTCTTCCTTCTCTCACTTTCTGCAGGGAAGAACAACCCCACGCTGCACATCCAACCATTGTACAAGAAACTGGCGACAAGAATGACATGAGCAAAGGCCCAATAATTGCTTTATTAAAACGTTAAAGTTTTAATAAGTCAAATGCCTATTTGTTTATAGGAATAACTGAGTTACTGAATGTCCATGCCTCAAAACAAACAAATACTTGGGTTAACGCAGCCAACTACAACAACAAATGTACTCTAGTAATGGTTTAAAATGTACTCTAGTCCTGTTAAATGTGTTAAATTGAAAAAGTGCACCTGCGTTTCAAATCGCATATAGTATAGTATATGATGATTTAACACTGAGTAGTGTACGGTAAGTGCATTTCACTATGTACTCTTACTGTGCATTGATGCACCTGAAATTAATGCACTTACTTTTTATATAGTCATTTTATTGTATATTTAATGTATTGAAGTATACACTTCTGTGTGCAATAGTACAATAAATGTATACTTAATGAAGCACAGCCATTAACTGAACATAAACTGATGAAATTTGCATTGCTGTCAAGTAAAGTCTTTAATAAGAAATGACAGTAAACTGATCATCATGTTTGCCGTCAGTCATTTGATTTGAAGCACTTGAAGTAAATCTGAATGAATCAATATTTACCTTTGTTGATGTTATCTGAAAGTACAAAAAGTATACAAGGTAACAGCGCTGTTTCCAGGTATGATACAGTGAATAGCTAGCTAAAGCAGCCCATCAATATGACTATTAGGTATGATACAGTGAATAGCTAGCTAAAGCAGCCCATCACTATGACTATTAGGTATAATACAGTGATTAGCTAGCTAAAGCATTCCATTAATATGACTATTGGGTGTGATACAGTGAATAGCTAGCTAAAGCATTCCATTAATATGACTATTAGGCAGCAACCCGCCATAAGTTACTGTAACCTTCTACTTTAAGGTAAATTTTACCATAATATGCTGCAATGCTATGTTGTAAATATTACAGACAATCTGCTCAAGATTACGTTGAGAAGCCAAAATATAACTTTCTGGTTTAAATGAGAGGTGTTAAGTTTGGCAAAAGGTGAACACTGTGTTACGTCCCCCAGTCTCAGGATCCATGTTTGCTTTGTGCCCTGGTCTGTATTGCTGTTCTGTGCTGTGCTTCTGTCCTGTTCTGTGTGTTTGTTCTGTTCTGTTTGTCTATTTCCAACAGGTGGCCCTGGTTTAGCTAATCATCAATCACTTCACTTATCACTGACTCCTCCCCTTCGTTATCCCATACACCTGGATTCAGCAATTATCATCTATCCCATCATGCCCTTCCTTCCTACATAAGACAGCCATTTTGTGTCACTTAGGGGGCTGGCTTGCTGCTCATGTGGTTGGTCGGTGCCTGAGCTCTGTCTCTCTCTGTTTGGTATTTTGTGGTTAAGCTCTACAGAAATATATATAGGTGGTGTTTTAGTGTGTGGTGGTGGCCACACTCAGTGCTGGTTAAATGGACTTTGTGCTTGATAGCTTTGTGTTTGAGCGTTTGTTTGATTGAGAGAGAGAGCTTTAGTGTTTGTATGATTGTTAGGCCTGGGTAGTGAGTGTTGTAGTGTTTAGTACTGTGTTTGTGTAAATTGTTCTGATCCATTGTCAATTGTGTATTAACAGGTGTATCTCTTTTCCGTTCTTTTCCCAGGGGAAAGGGGACGCACTTGGGAGTGTGTAGGCAAGACGCCCTGGGCTTACACCACCCGTAGGGAAACTCCCCTGTTATATACACTAGGAAAGATCTGGACAGACCATTCCTGTACTTTTGGGTAGGGCGCCTTGATCGTGTGCCAGTACAGGTTTAGGTTCTGTGTTGTGTGTCAGGTTAGAGCAGGTTAGGGGTGCCGCTTTATATATTATTTATTTCCTTTGGTACTGTCCAGCCCCTTTTCCTATTTCATTATTATTATTATTATTATTATTATTATTATTATTATTATATATACACATCTATATATTTACCGTGGGTAAATAAAACCCCTTTGTGCAACGGTACATTTCTGCCTCTGTGTCCTTGTTTGCACCACGACCCCACGCCTCTGTTGCTGACCTCGGGTGTCCCATGCGGTGTGGTTGACATCCCACTCCCCTTGTGGGGAGCTGAACGTAACAACTGCATTCCAGCATAAGAACATTATTCCATCTGTGAAACATGGTGATGGTAGTATCCTGGTTAGGCTTGTTTTGCTGCACCAGGACGGCTTGCCATTATTGATGGGACAATGAATTTTGAATCATACTAGCGAATTCTAAAGGAAAGTGTCAGAACAAATGTCCATGAACTGAATCTTAAGGGAAGGTGAGACATACAGCAAGACAACGACCCTAAGCACACAGGTCGTTCTACCAAAGAATGGTTAAAGAAGAATAAAGTATATGTATGAAAAGTCAAATTCCTGACCTTAATCCCATCTAAATATTGTGGAAGAACCTGAAGCAAGCAGTTTGTTACTGCACACTTCAAGCCGATGTGCAGGAATGATCACCAGTTACCTTAAATATTAATTGCAGTTATTGCTGCATAAGGGGATCACACCAGATACTGAGGAAAAGGTTCACATACGTTTGCCACTCACAGATATGTAATAATGGATAATCTTCCTCAATGAGTAAATGATTTGTTTTATTGGATCCTTTTTATCTACTAAAAAACTGATTATGTTTTAGGTCATGTTAAAAAAGTTTGAAATATCCAATAAATTTCGTTCCACTTCATGATTGTGTCCCACTTGTTGTTGCTTCTTCACAAAAAAATTCTGTTTTATATCTTTATGTTTGAAGCCTGAAATGTGGCAAAAGGTTGAAATGTTCAAGGGGGCCGAATACTTTTGCAAGGCACTGTATATATTGTTGTTCATTTTTATAATTATTATATGATTGCGTGCAGCACAAGCACATATTGTTATTCATTTTTTTCTTCCTATTCTCCTCCTTTTCATTTGCACCTTATCAGAACCTGCAGTTTTCACGATATTGAGTCCATTCCAGTGGCACTTTATGCTAACTACTGCCGTGCAGTGCACTTCATAGTTTGTTTTATTGCTGTTTATAAGCAATTAACTCCCTCATTGTAATAAATGGGGAAATTATTTATCAATCCATATGTAGACCAGTAGGTGGCTGTCTATACTACGATTTGGCCATCTGATAATTTCGCCAGTCGGTGTCTTAGAGGAACAGAAACACCAAAATGCAGGCAAGGAATTTCTAACACCTTAATCACATTATATTTCATTGTAGCAGTTACCAAAAACTGTTTCGAACACATTTGAGGCAAGAAAAAAGCTATGCCCTTGTTGAAGCTGCACTCATATTAGATCTACAAAGGCTATATAAAATATATGTTTTTCAAGCAAGTGTTACCAGCAGATATACTGTATACAGTGTGTGTTTGTCTACCGAACACAAGCCAAACGGAACACAAGACAATCATTTCACCAGTCTGTGTCCTAGAGGAACCGAAACACCAAGATGGCAGCGAGGAATTTCTAACATCTTAATCACATTATATTATACTTCATCAGTTTTCAAGCAATTGCTACCGGCAGATATACTGTATACAGTGTGTGTTTGTCTACCAAACACAAGCCAGATGGAACACAAGCCAATCATTGTACCAGTCGGTGTCCTAGAGGAACCGAAACACCGAGATGGCAGCGAGGAATTTCTAACATCTTAATCAAATTATATTATACTGTAGAACTTCCAAAAACTGTTTCTAAAACATTTGAGGCAAGAAATAAGATATCCCACAGCTGAATCTGTAATCATATTAAATTTTTGTGGTATATTTTCAAAATGGGTAATGTTTCCTTTGCTTTTAATCATTGTTAATCACATTAAATGAAATGCTTTATTCTGAAGGCAAAAATGGGAAAAGCTAGGAATCCACTAATGCGGCTGGCTTTCTAAAGAACCTAGCTTCACATATGTGACCAGCTCAATTGCAGACAAGGACAAGTCTACCAGACCTGCATATTTCACTCAAGAGGAGCAAATTATAATTTTAGAAAAATATGAAGAACATAAAAACTATAATCCAGACACTGAGTAAATGCATCATTTTCAAGGCTTACTTATATCATGGCTCATTCATGGAGTAGTGTACCTTCTTCGATTTGAAAAAGAATGTGTGTCTTTGACAGTTGGAATGTACCAGTCCCAGTCCAACAATGATTAACAGGTAGGCTGTCTCTCTTTGTACTGCACTCATCAACAACAAAAGGGCAACTGTAATGAGGAGCGAGTGCTATGGCACATATATGTGTGGCGGCCTGGGGAAAGCCTTCACATGGTGAAAATTTGACTTTCTGGGCTGAATACATTTTTAGAAACTACAAACTCCCCGGAATACAACTCTGTTGGAATCAATCTTTATCACAACTGAAGTTACATCATTTTCAAGTTGACATGAGTCAAAAGATGATAAGGGAGAAAACTGCATTCAAAGATTCCACTCTGTTTCATTCTATTTCTATTGTGATGCATGAGGGAAGCACCGACACTCAGCTCGACTGTTTCAAACAGATGATCTATCTATGAACTATTTTTTAAACATTACCTGCAGATATTGGTTGCATTCAATTAAAACTACTAGAACAAATTATTATGCAAAAAAAATATATTTAATTAAATTAAAGAAGTGTCCACAATGTTTTTAATGTCATTGCAATTACCGACAGTTAACAAAAGAGGATAAAAAAATTTTCTGTTTCAAGACAGGATATCTAGCTGAATTCACTCCAATTACAAATGTATGGCCTAAAAGTTTCATGTATTGTTATGTTAGTAGCTTAACTCAGCAAGTTTAGGACAGTTGTGTGCTATCGTACATGTTTTATCCTCTACATTGGAGATATGGAGAGCATCGCCAATGTGGAGTTGGCTGTCAATTGATTCGTAAATGACTACTTGTGTAGTAATCTCTTGATACAGCTAAATCAGCTGTTGGCAACAGTGACCATATTAATGACAAACAATCAACAAGCTGCTACTGTGTTATCTATTCATTAGTGCTTGACTAAACTTCAAGTTCAGGAGCGTAAAGAAGGTTAAATATGAGGGAGGGGGCTTGCTACTCTCGGAATCAGAGCCTCTCGCTTCCAATTAAAGATGGATATAAGTTACAGGATATCCATTGCTGATTAAAATCGAATCCTTCATCACATTACTGCAATGATGTTTATAATATATTTATCATAACCTATTTTCTTAACTTGCCAGCTAAAACTGATAAGCACTTCGCAGCATGGGCTAAATTAACCCTCTTCTAAAAATAGGACTGTATTTTGCTGTAGCGTGAATGGAAAGGAAATCCTTTTGTTCATAATCATGTTGTGAATGTAAATGTAAGTTTAAAATACAAGGCTAGATTAATAACTTTTAGCAAGTTATTTTTAAGTTTAATACAGCCTGACTTCACTGATCAGTGTTTGGGTCTGTCTGCTGCAGCACTCAAACAGCAGGCGACGTAACAAACTTTCGATTTGACAAGGCATGAAAATCTGGCTAGCTAACATGTCCAAAAACCACTGAAATTAACTGTTTTTCACAAGTGATCATGGTTATTTTTTACATTACAATGAATTTAAGGGTGTAAACTATACAAAATGTGAAAAATATAAATTTTGACAGGGAACACATTTTCGATCATTTTTGGCTTATAGCTAACAATGAGTGGGCGCGACATCCGACGGGTTCTTGCAGGCCGCCACACATATGCAGAAAGATTGCTGTCATCAAATTAGTTGCACTGTTTAGCCCTGAATGTTTTTGTCTCTTAATGCGATGAGTCATTAGGCTATATATAGCCATCATGATTCCAGATGCCACTTGTTGCGTTCACACTGTCAGTTGCTTCCCACTACTGCACAAGGGCGAACAAAGAGCGGCCGTTGTACTAATATACCATAATTCCTCAAATAAAAACCGGTAGTCAATTAAACGCCGGGCCTCTGATAGTGGCCGGGGGCGTGGTCAACACGGACAAATAAAGGCAGGCCTTAAATAAAGACTGGGGAAAGATTTGTGTGGATAATCTTCTAGGTGCCTTTCATATAATGTGCATTCCAGTTAAGCGTAATGTACATTTCTACCACTTTAATTTAAAACATTCAACAATATATTCATGCTATTTTCAACACTTTGTTTTTTCTGGATTATGGTACTCATCTAAAGCAGCGATACTCACTACTCCTGCGAGCAGCCATTCCATAGGTTTTTGTTCCAAACCTAATTTAGCACAGGTGAAGCTACTCATTACCAGGATAAAACTCAAACTCAGGGTAGTCGCAGGGTAGAAAATAAACAAGTCTTTCCTAGTTTCTCGTAACCTAAGCTAACATCTCCCAACATAAGAGCGGTAGAAATGCCCCCAGTCTATATGACTTGACCATTTGCAACATGACACAGTTTTACAGATTAATCCACACCTTACCAATAAAGCGAATCTGAAAATGAGACTCTATGGTATTTTTTACTTTTTTGATCTAATTTGATCTAATGATCCACTGTTTCCTTGCATATTACAATTACCAAAAAATTTAAATGTACCTTGTTGCTGCTGCAAAAGTAACTAGTCTCAATTCAATGCGGAAGTAGGCCGTTAGAGCTTTGCACTGGAATGGTACAACACAAAATGGCTGCCGCTCTGACCATTCTGCTACATTGATTTGAATTGGAATGACATTTCTAATCATTCCATTTATACGTGTGAAACACTTGTTAGCCTAAAAAACAGGATGGTCTGACCTAAAACAATCAGTTCTGAGAAAAGCACCTAAAACATACAGGTAAACCACCAGTTCTGAGTAAATGTATTGTAGACAGATGTGCCAAAGAATAACATAATTTATAGCAGAGTGGTGGCAAAAGGAAAGTAAAGTGAAAAAACAAAATGACACTCCACCTCATATCTGTGAAATATGATGGATGGGTTGCTACTATGTTTCAGATCTGCCACTGAAACTTGCTCACTAATGTTAATGGATGATGAACAATAACTGCTGAAACCAGCAAGTGAACAGAAACATCATGTCTACAAAATATTATCATGCAGCAAAAAAATGAATTCAAACACACTGCCATAGCCACCACTTCGTTTTCCAGGGCCAAAAAGTGGAATGTCCTTGACTGACTCTGTATTCAATTGAAGATTTCATGTACCGGTACATTCTAAAAATAAGGGAAATAGGTTCCGAAACAAGCAGGGAGTGAAGATGGGTGCAGTATAGGCCTGGCAGATCATCTCTAGGAATGATCCTCATTAGTAAACCAACTAACCACTTAATAAACATGACTATTGTACACAATGGCAGTCTGTCCAAATGCCCCTAAGCCCTGAAACGAGGTGGACTATACCCAAAGTGCTGGAATACATAGCTTAAATATATATTTCTCACACATTTCTTTCCGATTTTAGTTTAGTGCCACTTTATCTTTATTTTAATATTTGTGTAACTGCTTTGTTAAAAACAAAAGGCAGTCTAACACATTCTATTACATGAATCAAATAACAACTGACAGACAACTGACAGGCCTGGACTATACTCTAAATATGAAATAAAAGAGCATAGACTTCTTCTGCATAAAACCCAGCTGTGTGACTCATAATGGATTTATCAGCTCTGCATGCCATCCACTTCGACATTACCACACAATCCAGAGACTTGTGAATCAAAGAGACACCATCACTCAAGATCCTACTGTTGCTCTCCCACCTGCAGAAAAAAATATTTTTACTAACAAGCCAAAGGACTAACATGATGGCACAGTGAAATATACACTTGGAAATTCTACATTTCTGACCTTTCTTTTTTTTCCTTCCATTAGGAATGTGATTGTCAAAACATGATAAATTACTGAGTGGGGAATAATACAGGCTATTCTCATGGCAATACGTACAAAATCGTACAAAATTATAAAAAATAATATATCTATCCAGAATGAAAATTATAGATGTTTAGTCTGATGTTAATTTAGTCTTTTTAAATTTTTTAATGATTATTTTCCTTGCTCCCAATTGGTTTGTCAAAAATTTCCCACTAACCCTGCAGCTCTGCAACCCCCTCTTTGACAGATCTGGAATGGTGAAGGACACTCACATGGTTCATCCGATCACATTTCGCTGAGCCGGCCAATTATTTTCACACTGCTCATCCAACACGGAAGTCTTTAGTCAGATCATGCGAGGGTTGTTAAAAATGCTTCAGTCTTCCTGTGCTCTAGAGCAGGGATGTCAAACCGGTTCCACGGAGGGCCGAGTGTATGCTGGTTTTTGGTCTTTCCTTTCAATTAGAGCCCAATTAAGAACTAGACTGCCAGGTGAGGGGAGATCGTAACCAATTAGTAACCTATTCAATCAGTCAGGTACAAGGTAAGAGCGAAAACCTGCATACACTCGGCCCTCCGTGGAACCGGTTTGACACCTGTGCTCTAGAGCATCAAGTGCGATTATCTTGCAAACCATTAGCTTGGTACCGTTGGAAAGAGGAACGAAGACAAAACACAGTGGGTTAAACACAGCCGGAGCTATGGTGCCTCAAAGTCGGTCATGTTTTTTAGACGATCACCTTTTTTACTAAACTCATTACAGACAGGAATTAGGAAGTGAAACTGACAAAATTACAAATCTGCAATGATGTCGGATAACATCCTGCACAACAGCGAAACATTCTGTAAAAAATTTATGGGATTTCAAGAACGTATAGAAATATAGTAAGAAATGGGTGCAGCATTTTGATGTTGACTTGTTTGTATGGCCTCTTTGCACACTAGTCCAGGAGCCCTGGGGGCTTGACAATATGCATTTAAAAGCCATATTCATTATGGTTTACATGCTTTTACACATAGAAAACAACATAATATACATACATTCTTTAGTTTTAAGATAACATTTATTGACTCAGGATGTTGAAAGCCATAATACTGTAGGTCAAAGTACGCCCTTTCCAGAGGCCAAAAGGTCAACTTTGTGCAGGCGGACCTAAAACCCCTTAGACCTTGAAGGGTTTGAATTATTTTTGTGAATGTGCTAGTATGCATTGTATAAATGCCACTAAAGGGAAAACAGCTTTCTCTCAATGGCACTGAAGTTTAATGAAACCTTTAGCTGGTACACATTTGTAAAGTATGGCAAACAATTTGGCTCTAAATGGCTAAGATCTATAAATGGGTAAGCATGCTGGTGTCCAGTAAGTGACCAACTATGGCAGCGATCCAACGTGTTCTTGTATTGAATCAAAGACGGCGCCGGCCGCGGAGCCGTTTAGTCCATGTCAATTGTTTTATTTGGCAAAAACCTGCTCTTGCCAGGCTGGTGCAAGCTCAGCTCGTCCAGCAAAACTTCAAGTCCCTCTGACGAGAAGCTTGGTGCCCTTTTTTTTTTACGTTGCTTCCCCACCATATTCTTTATCTAACTCTCTCTCTCTGTTCATTGTAGATAGGTTGATTTATTGTAAACATTAACCAATGGCAATGAATACCACATTAAACAGAAGTAACTGCAGCTGATTGCCAATCAA
The DNA here is from genome assembly GCA_016801145.1 of Umbra pygmaea. Taxonomy (NCBI): domain Eukaryota; kingdom Metazoa; phylum Chordata; class Actinopteri; order Esociformes; family Umbridae; genus Umbra; species Umbra pygmaea. The sequence continues at coordinate 8,595 of JACXGM010018235.1, read as the reverse complement.
TTCTGATTGTAAAGTACCTTACCATTGAAATAAATGTGTATTAAATCATTTTTAGAAGTCTACACAACGGGATGAGGAGGGTGGATGATTAGCTAGGGATACCCTGTTCGTGTACCAGTCACAACATATCGTGTGAACACATAACTGACAATTTGATAATTGAATTAATAGTCTATATTTTACTGATAACTTAAACTATGCTAAAATAAATGTTACTGGAAAAATTTGAGGAATCTTTCATTTACATAGAATGTGTTTTCCTTCTTAACGCCGTAATGCACCTTCGTGTGAAGTGAAAAATCGATTCCTGAGCAATCGATGCCAACTATTTCAGCACCTTCACTTGGGACAGCGCCTTTGTAACGTTGAACTTAAGAGGCAGCGTGTTAAGAAGCTTCCTAACGGACACTTCGGGGAACACACTTAGGAACAGAAACAACTTCGGTAAGATATATCTTTTTTAGCGCGCTAAGAGTGAGCGTTATCGGGGAACTGGGCCTTGTACAGTATGTGGTAATATACTTGTGTGAGAATGCTTTCATTGAGAATTGTATTGTCTCAAGCTCTCTACTGAGCTATTTACAAAACGTATATGGATAGAAGGATGTGCTTTTGTTTATCAATGGTCACTTTCCATAGGACTTGTCTCTTAATAGATCACTTATACATTTAGGAAATATGCATTGTTTCATAAAGACAAAGAAGAAAGACTTATAATGAGACTCGAGCAAAATCAGATTGCCTTGTCCAACCATACTTTCAGTAGAATGAAAAAAATGAAATCATGCCAAAGCTAACACTGATTAATAGGCACCTCCACACATCTGAGATGCAGGAGTCAGATGTGGAGCAGCAGGCACTGAACCGGGCTCAGCATGAACAGGATGTTCGGATGTCCCTCGAAGATTCTACACACACAAGGGAGCTGGAAGCAGCCTTGAGGAGGGAGGAGAACGCAACAGCAGCCTTCAACAATGCCTTCCTGGGTACTCTGAGCCAGCTTCTACGGGCTTTGAGTCGCCACCGTGACAACACCCAACCTCTCCTGGAGTAAACCCATTGGCCCATATCTAGTCATTCATATTTGGACTACAGTCTACCTCATTTCATTTAATTTTACTTTTGTGTGTATTTCTGTGTTGCACTGATTTTTGCTTAAATTCGTTTCTCTACATTTTTACAACTGTATTTGACCATGGTTTACAAATTCAAGGGTTTTTAAATTTTATTTGAATAATGATTACATCCACAAACCTTCTAGAAACAAAATCAGTTTTGACAGCAATTTGGAAAGGTGGTACAAAATATTTGTCAGTACAGTTCACAATATGTGAAATTATCTTAACAATAAAGACAAAATTCTTTCAAGTAGTGCATTTGTGCCTCTCGTACATCCCAGCCATCCTCCTCTACACCTACACCCTGTGCCAGTGGCACCAGAATATGCTCTGCTGCTACAGCTGCTTCACACTCATTGTCATAGGCCTTCCCATGACTCTCACAAAGGTTATGCAGAGCACAGCAAGTTATGACCATTGATTTGACCAGTTCCATATCACACTTATTTCTCTTCAAGAGGCAACGCCACCTTCCCTTCAGTCTACCAAATGCATTTTCCACCACTACCCATGCTCTGGAGATTTTCCTGTTGTAAATCTGCTGTTCTACTGTTAGCCATCCGGTGTCTGAGAATGGTTTTATGAGCCAGTTTTGTAAGGGATAGGCAGAGTCTCCTAGGATATAATAGCCAACATTCACCACATCCATATTCCTGATGTATGCTGGAAAATGGTTGCCACAGCTGGCCACAACGTGGACAGTCTCAACACCCGAGCATCATGCAAGCTCCCAGGCAGTCCAGCAAATTTGTTTCAGAAAAGTCCCTTTCCATCTACAACACCTTGAAGGATGGAATGCCAGCCTTTACGGTTGAAGTAGTCACATTGGTACTGCTGTAGTGCCATGACGGGTATGTGTGAACCATCACTAGCACCAATAAACTGCGGAAAAGATCTGGAACACACGTAAACAGTTATGAGATGCAGTAGGAAATATGAATTACATCTTTTGTGCACTGTACATGATTGTAAACATACAAGATTTTAATAACTTAAAATGTAAAATTTCACAAGACGTGTGTGTGTGTAAATAACCATTATAGCTTACCCTCTGGCGTTGTTTTTGAACAACCGTAGTCCGATCATTTTTCAGATTTATCGCGAACTCTTCTGTTCTTTCCATCAGTATTTTTTCTTGCTGCCTTTAGCTTTTTCCAGATCGGACTACGGTTCTTTTTCCAGATAGCTTTTTTACAAACAGCCACATACCCACGAGCAAAAACACCATCCCTTCGATATCCTTCATTGTTTAAGTGTGTCCAACCGTAGACTTGGGTGTCGCGTTGAATTACGTCACCGCAGTTTCTTGTACGGCGGTACAAAGTGGTACAGAGTACTATCTGCAGTGGAAAAGGAACCAGTGTAGGCAAGTACAGCTGAGTGAAGCTAGTACCGAGAGATGAGAATGCTGTGAATGCGAGTAGTCGAGGAGAGGCAAGTGTTGAGCAGGTTCCGGCAACGGAAAAGAGCAATAATGTACAGATGATCTGTCTGTTTGCCGGGACTCTGGTGAACATTTTATTCATGTCTCCATTTATTTATTATGAATGTCTTCAGTAAATTACACACACACCTGTTTGACAAATGTAATTATCCCCTCACACCGGTTTGTGTTTGATACTTGCATGCTCTATAGTTTCCAGAGGGTGTGTGCTTCATTGTGGTTGTTTACCCTGTTATGGTGTCCTGCAGACTGCTATATTTCACTGTCCATGTTGGCGCTACGATAAGTTTGCTAATGAGTCTTCATTCTGAGATGGTTTAATGTAAATTCAGCTATTACTTCCCACTTTGTACTGTGTAAATGTACATGTGATTATTTATCCTGAGAAGGTTTATACTCAGGTATAGCACATCTCTGTGTTGTACTACAATAAATATACAAGAGTGTAAATGACGCCTTGTAGGAATTTAGATTTGTTATGTTTGGACATCACAATCAAACAATCTGTATTGCCAAAACCGTGTTTACCTTTTGCTGCCAGTATACAACCATTACGCATTTACCGTTAAAAAATGTGCTTTGAGCCACTAAACATGATCAAAATGTCATTACTAGTCCATATCCATTTGCACTAATTCCTTATAATGAACACAGCGAGTTTGAACAAATAAGTTAGTGTACATACCTCTGTTTATTTTCCATTTTTCAGTGAAGTCCACACTAGTCGATTGTCAAAGTCATACAATGCAATATTCCAAAACATATATTTTCCGCAAAAAAAAAACAATTTGCCGTGGTTATAAACTTTTTCAAACTCGCTGGAATTTTCTTCCAGGGGAGCATGCCCCAGGACTCCCCTCGAGAGTCGGGGGTTCGGCGTATCCTCACCTTTTTTACCCCTGACCTGTTTGCATGCCTGGTAGTAATCACAATAGCAAAGGTTATAATACATAAGGCAGTCAGTGGAAACGCAACCCTTCCTTCTGATAACAATCAGTACAATCGCTAGTGATAGACATTGCTACAATGAAAGCAAGTTCATTAGTATCAGTGCAATGAATTTTAAGTAGTGTCATATTGCCTATATAATACAATTAAATGTCATAGGCTCTATAGGAGTTGTGTAAACTCAGACTTGAACTGTGAAGGCCGGTGACTTCTTTCCATTGGTAACTGGTTAGTCAATCTTAGCCAACCTCCCAAATGCCTAGAGTGGACAGGTTTAAAGGTCAGAGACTCAAAAGCAAATAGACATTTTGCCGCATTACGTGAGCAAACTTACGATATGACAAATCACAATGTGAGTTTTTTTACGTATTTGAATCTCCATTCTACCGGAACACTTCCAAAAATACACCAAGGGATAATATGCTAGGTTTGTGAGGTTAAGGTTAGTGTAAGGTGAGGTTAAGGATAGGGTAAGGTTAAGGCAAATTTACTTATTTTATATACGTTTCGTAAAAGTACGAGGCATACATTTCCCTGCCTCCGGAAACGTCACATGTGGACGTATGTTTATTTTTTTACGATTTCATACTGATCATTTATATAGGATAGGAATAATGGCAATGATAGAAACACATTAGATAATTCAGGACAACGTTCTGAATGATGACTAAGTAATCTTATGTATCTATGCTTTTACCCCATTTTACTCACCACCCAATTTGTTACTGTATGCCCAAAAGCAAGGCATTTTACACTACGTTGCTCCAGGGGATGTCCCTGTATTTCCTGTAAGTCTCTCTGGATAAGTGTGTCTGCACAATAACAAAAATGTTAAATGTAATTTGTTCCCAATCCATCCAATCTTTATCACACTGCTCATTCACAGACATAACATATGTGGAAGGGTACATATGCCCACTATACAACCGTGATTGAATTCACAGACATCCGGCCTGCACACAAGGAGTCACTCGAGAGCGACACAATAAGGCTATTATGTCCATCTACCTGTACGAATTTGCACCAGTACTTGCAGAGCCTCAAAGCACCCTGGCCACTGTGAGGCAGTTGTGCCGTGCGGAAGCAACTTACACCAGTATCTATGATCTTTTGTGTAAAATCAATTCATTTCCCACAGTTATTCTGCACAGATGAATCTCTCCCTTCTAATGAATCCCGCACAGCATGGTGGAAATAGAAGATGCATGGTGCAATGTGCTCCAGAGTCCTAATTTTCAGGGAAGGGGTCATATTATGAAATAATTTATAATCTAATCAAATTTGAAAATAACTGAATTGTTAAAAAAACATCCTTCTCTGTTTGTCCCAACTGTTTATAAGGTTACTCACATTCAGCCATGTACTCATGTACCTGTAAAAATAAACCATGGGTTCAGCTGAGGAAACGTTACACATACAGATTATTGCTGTAAACCACCATGTAAGTTGCAGAAGGACCACATTGGTTTGAAAAGTGACTGCACTTCCGTGTTTAACCCCTTGTGACATTTCACATTGGTTTGAAAAGTGCACTTCCGTGTTTAACCCCTTGTGACATTTCACATTGGTCGTGTTCCGTCTGCATGTTTACTGTTCTACTGAGTTTTGATCTCAACAAATAATCAGTGGAAAAAAAACACACAAAACAAACAGGAAAAACGCATTTGATTATTTCACGTAATTGAGCCATTGTTAGCAGAGTTTGTATAAAGCAGACTGCACGGCCCACTGGACTGGGCTGAAAAAGCAATTTTATCATCTGCTAAACTGTAAAATATGGCACGGCCAAAACCAAAAACTGCCTGTTATTTCGGTTGTTACCAAGATATTTGAAAGAAAAAAGCCCAGATTAGCTCAACTGTGCTAATTTATTTTTCAATATTGTTAAAATCTAAAAAATTGCACCTCTAATCAATCAAAAACACAGTTTTGCTAGAGTAATATGCATGAGTTTAAATATTAAATACTAAATGAAAATATATGTTTTCCTTTCATGCATATACTGTAACAACCAGCCCTGTTAGGTTGATATGAACTAGAGTGGACTCCATATATATACACTCACCTAAAGGATTATTAGGAACACCATACTAATACTTTGTTTGACCCTTTTTCGCCTTCAGAACTGCCTTAATTCTACGTGGCATTGATTCAACAAGGTTCTGAAAGCATTGTTTAGAAATGTTGGCCCGTATTGATAGGATAGCATCTTGCAGTTGATGGAGATTTGTGGGATGCACATCCAGGGCACAAAGCTCCCGTTCCACCACATCCCAACAAGGCATGATGGATCCATGTTCTCATTTTGTTTACGCCAAATTCTGACTCTACCATCTGAATGTCTCAACAGAAATTGAGACTCATCAGACCAGGCAACATTTTTCCAGTCTTCAACTGTCCAATTTTGGTATGCTCTTGCAAATTGTAGCCTCTTTTTCCTATTTGTAGTGGAGATGAGTGGTACCCGGTGGGGTCTTCTGCTGTTGTAGCCCGTCCCCCTCAAGGTTGTGCGTGTTGTGGCTTCTCAAATGCTTTGCTTCATACCTCAGTTGTAACGAGTGGTTATTTCAGTCAAAGTTGCTCTTCTATCAGCTTGAAGCAGTCGGCCCATTCTTCTCTGAACTCTAGCATCAACAAGGCATTTTCACCCACAGCACTGCCGCATACTGGATGTTTTTCCCTTTTCACATCATTCTTTGTAAACCCTAGAAATGGTTGTGCGTGAAAATCCCAGTAAGTGAGCAGATTGTGGAATACTCAGACCAGCCCGTCTGGCACCAACAACCATGCCGCGCTCAAAATTGCTTAAATCACCTTTGTTTCCCATTCTGACATTCAGTTTGGAGTTCAGGAGATTGTCTTGACCAGGATCACACCACTAAATGCATTAAAGCAACTGCCATTTGATTGGTTGAGTAGATAATTGCATTAATGAGAAATTGAACGGGTGTTCCTAATAGTCCTTTAGGTGAGTGTATATATATATATATATATATATATATATATATATATATATATATATATATATATATTTAGTGGATATTTCATTATTACGTGTGTTAGAATAATGGCCAGTGTTGTACACTGTTGATTTCTGTTGTATTGAATGTATGTTGATTTATATTGTGTGTGGCGCCTTCCTCTCTTTCACCTGGTGCTGATTGGGGACTGAGCTGGTCTAATTACCTAAGCACTATCAGCTGGTTAGCTCAGTTCCTATATCAGTCCAGGTGAATGAGAGGAGGGTGCGGTTCATTAATATTGCTGTCAGTGGTGATAGTGTGAGTTAGTTGTGATTGCGTTCGGTTTTTATGTGTAGTCGGTCCAGGAGCCAAGTTAGTTGAAATTGTGACAAGTGAGTCTGTATAGTTATGTCAACATCTTTAATGTGTACCCTGCAACCTGTTTGGAAGTTGTGACAAGTGAGTCTGTATAGTTTGTGTTACTGCTATAACGTGTACCCTGACACTATACTGCGTGTGTGCCCTGGATTTGACAAAAACAAACAAATACAAACATCTACTTCCACCATCTACATGCCTGAGTCTCCTCTCTCTCCTCTACACACACCAACGATATTGACATGTACAGTATATACTGTACACCATTCATAAGAGACCGTTCCGACGGGGCTGAGCCAGGCAGACACTATGGATTAATAGACAAAGTAGGCCGTGGCCATGACCTACTGAAGTTAAAGTGAAATCTGAATACTACCTCAGAAATAAATACTTTTACTAAAAGTCCTCTGTTACCATGTCAAATAAGTATCAACAGTTTATGTTAATTGTTCATCCTTATGATGTCATATTATTTGTGAAGATACTATATTATCTGTATTTATTTATACTATTTAGCGAATGAACAGTGCAATGCTCATGTGATTAGGGCTTATTTGGGATTGGTTTGCAAGCATTGTGTCATTTTATTTAGCAAGAAATGTTACACACAAGTAATAAACACGTTTCCTGACATAAGCAAAACATATCCTCATTCTTCAAACTTAAAATTAGGCTGGGGGTCCACATGTTGTAGTGGGCTAAGTCATTGCCTTGCAGGACATGCTACATCATGATAGTCAGTGGTTAGAGCCTGACTATGGCTTTTCCGACTTTACCCACAACCTCCAGCTTGAGGCAGTACAAATAAATATATCACTGCCCAGGATTTGGGATAGATAAATCTGATAATCTACCTTGCCACGTTGAACTCCAGTGACTCCTTGTGTGCAGATTGGGCTTATGTACTGTATATTCAATCCTGGAAGTATAGTTAGGATCAATCATCCCACACATGAGCTGACTAAAGGCTTCTGTGTTGGAATAGCAGTGCGAAAAGAATCACCTGGCTCAGCAATGTAATGAACACTCAACATGTGAAATAGAACAATGTATTTTATTGACCCGAATGACTGTCTATAGGAACAAGCAAAGACTAAACCAAGATACGGTATATGTCAGACCGGAAGCTAATATGGCTAAGGTACAACGAGGGATATCCATAGGCAGAGTAATTCCAACAGGCAGGGGTCAAAAACGGAATAGCAGGTATGTCAAAGGTACAGCTAGGGATATCCACAGGCAGAGTAATTCTAACAGGCAAAGTTCAGAACGGAATAGCATGTATGGCTAAGGTACAACTAAGGATATTCACAGGCAGAGTAATCCAAACAGGCAAAGATCAAAACCGGAATAGCAACAATACATGAAAAACGAAATGCTCAGTAAAAGACTTTGTACTTACAATACCTCGCAAGGAGGCTATGGATGTGTGTGGCTTATATACAAAATGGAGTGAGCAGGTGTGGTAATTGAGTCCGGGTATGGGAACTGTAGTTCTGAGGAAGCATGACTAGGGAAGCTATAGTCCACAGGAAGTAGAACTGGTGAATGGGAATTGTAGTTCTGAGCGGGATGGAATAGGGAAGTGGCAGTGTCCAGGAAAGGGGAACTGGGAATCGTTACAGAACCCCCCCCCCAAGGCGCAGCTCCTGAGGCGCCAAAAGGAGGACACGCCACAGGACACCAGGCGGCTGAAGAACCAGGCAGGAGACCGCAGCAGCCGAAACCAGGCGGGCGGAGGCAC
>JACXGM010018234.1:0-19188 GCA_016801145.1 Umbra pygmaea | reverse complement strand
CTTATGCACCTTTGTCTGACTCGCGGGCAACGCGTTAGTTTCCCGGGTCGCTGTAGTATTTCTTTCCGTAGCTGTTTACACACGGATAAATGATCATTTGTGAGTTCAGTTGGTTAGATAGGAAATATCAACCACGACTATTCTATAAATCCTCTATAGGCATTTATTAAGCATTTCTCCGTTCTTAACCCAGACTATTGCAACGGGAGAAAAGGAAATGCATTAATTATTAATGCTTCAACTTCATAAGTGCACATTAATTGTATCCTTTTACTCCCAACTACATAGGTACAGCAATACAATGGTAACTGGTTATATGTTTAAACTTCACACACATAAACACTGATCAGCCATAACATTATGACCAATAAGCAACACACTGGGATGAACTTTGTTCTGACACTTATCAAAAGTGGTCCATGGTGAACTGGTGATAGGGTAATAGGTGGCCAAGGCTGAGATTATAGAAGATAGATAGATATATCCATCCATCTATATATCTATACATATTATTGGACTTTCATGCAGAACTAAAAATGAACCACAGTCTGACACAATCTGCAATTCACCTTACCAAGTCCTTCTCTACTGAGCTCAGGAAGTTTATCTGCTGCTTAAAAATGCTAGAGGTCCACCTAATTGTCTGACAATGTTTTTGGTTGTATTATTGGGGCGCAAAGCTAACTGTTTGCTCTGACATTCTGTTGGACAGAGGTTTGCATGTCACATACATTACCTCAGAACTAGATTAGCGTCATCCTGACAAAAATCAAAATTCGGCAGTAACAATAACTCTTCCGGTTTTCGTATTTTGCCTTCAGTATAAAAGTCTGCAGTAAAGAGCAGTACAAATGTCACGAAACACATATTTTTATGGATATATACACAGTTAAATATATGTTAAAAGGTTCAAAGGAAAATATAAACTAAATAAAATGAGTAATTAATTTATAGTATATTTAACATAAAATATATATATTATTATTATATATTATAATGTGTAGCCCACCGGGAAATAACTGAAGCTTAAGTAAATTATTGTGGAGAACTGTTACATATTACCTTATACATATTGCGTCATAACGCAAACATTATTGAGTGCAAAATGGACAATGTATTGTAGGAGAGTGCATAAAATCAGACTATGGTCAAATAATGTTTAACTACGTACATGCAAACGTTGTTGGCATTTAACTTTGCGCACACCATTGGCCACAGTGGATATTGTTGTTTATGGAATACATATTGCCTCATAGTTCAAAAACTATGTACACACAGGACAATGTATCTAGGAACTACTCAAGAGACTGTCTACTAACCAAATGCTATTAGTTTTGGACCACACCTCGTGTTAGATCTAGCAACACAATATTATTGACCGCCCAAGTCAAGGCAAGTTTATTTATATAGCACATTTCATACACAATGGCAATTCAAGGTGCTTTACATAAACAGAAAAACATAAAAATTTAAAACAGATTAAAGATAAAATTTAAGCAATTAAAGTAAAAGTGAAAAACAATTAGAAAAATAGTACAGTTTAAGAAATAAAAGAGACTGAACAAAACATATAAAATATAGTGCAATCAGTTTGGACTTAGCACAGAGTTCATTCAGTAAATGCGTAGCTAAACAGATGTGTTTTAAGTCTGGATTTAAAGGTGACTACTGTTGGAGCAAATCTGATCTCCTCTGGGAGCTGGTTCTCACAAAGGCCCCATTGGAATACACTCGTTGGAGGTCCACAGTGTGTACTGTCCCATCAATAATGCAAATCACTGACTAACCTGTGACATTCTTTCATTCTACCTTCTATTAATGGAGGTGCTAAATATGAGTTACCTGAGTGATTGGTAGGTAATTTAGCCTACTTTTCTTACAATAGCAGCTTACCTTAACTGTGATGAGTCAGTTGGGCCGTCTTTACAGATGGATATCAGCTCAAAACCAGGATTTACGGTGATCTCAATCTTTTGGATTTCACCTTTGTTGAACCAGGCAAGTCTAAATGAGGTTTTTCTCATTTGCAATGGAGACTTGGCCATGACAGTGAGAAAAAAAATGTCAATCTATTTCTACTGCTGCCAGTCGTTACTGCACATGTCACTTATTAAATTGTTGCACTAATCTACAGTTTAATGTAGTTTAAGTTATTTCAGCACAGACTTCATAGTCGCTCATAGACGCGATTATCGCGCGAACCCTACATGCTAAGGCTTGGTACCGTTGGAAAGGGGAAGATCAGACGAAAATAATGAGTGGTGGTTCATTCCTGTGCGATAAACACAGCCGAAGCTATGGTGCCTCAAAGTCGGTCATGTTTTTTAGACGGTCGCCTATTTTACTAAACACATTACAGACAGGAAGTAGGAAGTGAAAATGACAAAATAACAACCCTGCAATGATGTAGGACATCATCCTACATAACACCAACACTTTCCAAAAGTGAAATCTAGCTGGGATTTCAAAAACGTATAGAAATATAGTGAGAAATGAGTATAGCATTTTGATGTTGACAGGAGCCCTGGGGGCTTGAAAATAAGTAATAAAAAGCCTTATTCATTATAGTTTACATGCTTTTACACATAAAAAACAACAAAATATACATACATTCTTTAGTTTTTTGGGATAAATATTTAATAAAACATAAAATTCAATGACCCAGGATGTTGTACATGTTGTAGCCATGGATCTGCTGAGTCCAGAACCATAAGGCACTTCACTGTAGGTCAAAGTATGACCTTTCTAGAGGCTAAAAAGTCAACTGTGTGCCAGGCGGACCTAAAATCTTTTAGACCATGAAGGGTTAAATGAACTCAACCACTTCCATTGGCTGGGTACTATGTCATACTGATACATATTGCCTCATAACTAAAGAGAATTCTGTATGCAGTGGACAATACATTATAAGAAATACTAAGGAAATTATTTAAATTCGGAATATATGGTCAAATCACAAGTAACTGTGTAAATTGAAGTTTTTTCTTAATTTACATCCAACCATTGGCCACAATGGATATCAATATTCAGTAGATCTTAATGGCTGTGTGTTGAGATATTTTGAGGGGACAGCAAATGTACACTGTTATACAAGCTGTACACTCACTACTTTACATTGTAGCAAAGTTTAATTTCTTCAGTTCTGTTATATGAAAAGTTATAATCAAATATTTACAAAGATGTAAGGTGTGTACTCACCTTTGTGAAATACTGTATATGGAATACATAATGCCTCATTTAAAAAACATAGAGTACACACAGGACAACGTGTCTACGAAATACTCAGGATTGTCTACTAACAAAATAATATTTGTTTTGGACCACACCTCGTGTTAGATCTAGCAACACAATATTATTGACCGCCCACACAGGCCGCAATGGAAAACACTTTTTGGAGGTCCACAGTGTGTCCTGTCCCATCAACAATGCAAATTACTTACTAGCCTGTGACATTTTTATCTGTCCTGCATATTTAGCAAACACACATATACTCTTTCCAGTATAATAACATTTTCAAAAGAATACCCATTTGTGAAAATGTACACGTCATGACCAGCTTTGGCACTCAAACTACACTAAGACATCAAAGTTGTCAATTGGCTATACTTTAGAATTACTCAACAGAATGTTGCACCAGGAAACATTTTGTGTTCTTGTATATGTTCGGACAAGTAACATTGAAGTAGTCCACTTTGGTAAGAAACAAGTCATTCATGCATGAACTGTCAAATGCAAGCCATGTGATCCTTCTCAGAAAGACATCCCTAAGCCAACTCAGAGGAAACCATATTTACTGAGTGCTGAGGATTTTGATACAATAAGCAATGGAAATTGGTTCAATGATAAGATACTTGATGTGTACCTTGATCTCATAACATTACATTTAAAGGATCACTTTGTGTTGATGTGCCCTATGTCTTTTGTTAGCCAACAGCTCCAAAATGTGTTTGACAGGATAGAAGTTCTGCCTAATGTACCCAGAATAGCATACAATTGGTGGAGTTGATAATGTTATAATACTTGTTAATTTCAAAGAACATTGAATGGCCATAGCTATACACATTAAAAAGAAACAATGTGCTCACAATAGTATAACTCTGAATGTGAAAATAATGGATTCCTAAAGCTGTATGAAAAAGAACTGGAGGGCATTCTTCACCCACTACAGAAGTATCTGGCACTACAATTCCTGGCTTTACAGGCAAAGGTTGTGGACATAGTTCTGAAATATGAACATTATCATCGTTGTGGGAATTTCAAAGCTCAGGCAGATGGAAGTAGTTGTGGTCGTTATAGGCTAGCAGCATAGTGCCCTGTATTCCACTGCTGGTTTGCTTCTAAAGCTAAGCAGGGTTGGGCCTGGTTAGTCCCTGGATGGGAGACCAGTGCTGCTGGAAGTGGTGTTGAAGGGCCCGTAGAGGGCGCTCTTCCCTTTGGTCTAAAGATCATTCCCAATGCCACAGGGACAGATCGTAGGGTGCCATCTTTCGGATGGGACATTAAATGGATGTCCTGACTCTCTGCGATCATTAAAGATCCCATGGCACTTAGAGTAACAGACATGAGACACCTGTAGGAATAGTTACCTCTCTACATAAGTAACAGACACATGAGACACCTGTAGGAATAGTTACCTCTCTACATAAGTAACAGACACATGAGACACCTGTAGGAATAGTTACCTCTCTACATAAGTAACAGACACATGAGACACCTGTAGGAACAGTTACCTCTCTACATAAGTAACAGACACATGAGACACCTGTAGGAATAGTTACCTCTCTACATAAGTAACAGACACATGAGACACCTGTAGGAATAGTTACCTCTCTACATGAGTAACAGACACGAGACACCTGTGGGCATAGTTACCTCTCTACACGAGTAACAGACACGAGACACCTGTAGGGATAGTTACCTCTCTACACGAGTAACAGACACGAGACACCTGTAGGGATAGTTACCTCTCTACATGAGTAACAGACACATGAGACACCTGTGGGGATAGTTACCTCTCTACATGAGTAACAGACACATGAGACACCTGTGGGGATAGTTACCTCTCTACATGAGTAACAGACACATGAGACACCTGTGGGGATAGTTACCTCTCTACATGAGTAACAGACACATGAGACACCTGTAGGGATAGTTACCTCTCTACATGAGTAACAGACACTCAGACACATGGAGACATCTATAGGGATAGTTACTTCTCTCTTCTTGTCCTCTATAAACAGGTGCCAACAAAAAGTGAGGGAAAGACAGCTGAAACCATAGAAATAGAATGGATAGAAAGGACATTCCAATTCAAATCAATGTAGCAGAATGGTCAGAGCAACAGCCATTTTTACGTGTACCATTCCATTGCAAAGATTTAGCGGCCTAATTTGCGTGATGTCACTGTGACAACTAACAACAATCGTCATTTTGTTGCGTACTAATCGAATGACGATGCCAAGCAGTTCAATGGCCTTTCTATGTCTAAAACATTTGAGATTGGCAGAATCCACTGAGAATCGACTAAGAATCAACAATGCTGTCTGAAGGAAGAGAAGTGAGATGAAGTCCTAATGCCACCATACAGACACACGTTGTTTTTTATGAGCATTACATCTGAGTTGAGCTTTTGTGTTAAATCTACTACTGATAAATTTAGGACAAGTTCAAACATCTGTCACAAGCTTCTAGGTCTCAACTCCTAGAGACAAATTAAGTTGATGGAAGCTGTTGCAGTATATTCCTTGATCTACTGCCAGTGCCTGGTCATTGTGTCATTTTTATGTGGAAAGTCAAGAGAAGAGCAAAAGGACTATATAAAATAGACTACTTTTGATGTTGAATGTTTTGCACCTACCTCATGTTTTTTGTTGGTAAATTGGGACTAAATCCTAAGTGTTGACAGAATACATCAGATAGTGAGTGAACACCATGATTAAATGTTTCATTTACAATGTAAAAACACATCTGAGGCAATAAATTATGTAAATTGCACATGTTGCTAGTATATCTATGACACAACACACTCATATGCACTCATCACATAGGCTGCTCCTAAACACCTCGGGAATTGGGTCTAGGGGAATCGGGTCATTCTGTCATTTCTCAGTTCCCACGTACATTTCATTGGTTTCTGTAATGGGGGACAAGAGTCAGCTTATATATTTATTTTAGGGACTATATGTAGGTCTAGCACACAATGGTGGTCAAAAAAATATATGAATTGGTTTGATGACACTCCTGAGTAGTTCCTATATACATTGTCCAGTGTGTACCCAATGGTTTTTGAAATATTAGGCAATATGTATGCCATATACAGCCATCCCTTGTGGCCAATGGTGTGGGCGGAGTTAAATGCCAACACGATTTGAGTGTACGCAGTTAAAAATTATTGGACCATATAGTCTGATACTATGCACTCTCCTGAATATTTCATATTATAATTTGTCCAGTTCGCACTCACATAGTTGTGTAATGAGTCTCCGACTTACAGTGCAATAATGTGTATTATAATAGGGGCTATGTGGACGGTAAATAATATTTTGTTGCTAGGTCTAGCACACAGTGGTGTTCAAAGACTAATATTATTTGGTTAGTTGACACACTCCTGAGTAGATACATTGTCCAGTGTGTACACTATGGTTTTTTAAATTAGGCAAATGAGTTATAGTTATCTGCTATGGCTGTATTTATTTGACCTTGAAACATGATTAATCAACATTTTTAAGAAAATGTAGTTAAATAGGAACAAATACGAATGTTGTTCATTCTTTTAAAGTTTTATGACACTTTTCTCTTAATTAATCACGGACCTTTATTTTGAAATTACGTGACACGGAAGTACTTTTTTATTGTTGCCAGCAAGATACAGCTCAGAACTAGTGGGAAAAACAAGATTGCTGGAACAATTCAGAAAAGCACAACCAATAATGAGTTGGGGTGACAGAAGTACTTGGTTGACCTAGTATCAAGTAGGTTCCAACCAATAGGAAGCAAGCTAAAAAGGGACAAATGTCAAATGTTTTTTTAAATGGTCTGGAAGTGGATTAGAACATAGATATCCATAATAAAGGCTAGATGACTTAGGGCGGAGTCTTTAACGTCATCGCCGGTGGCCATCTTGTCACAGGCAAACTTGGTGGGCTGTATGGTACCTGATGTAAGGTGAGTGATCACAAATACTCTAATCTCGCTGAAATCTTGACGGATTTACAAACGGTTCAGTTTCTTAAAAATGTTATTAACGTGGCTATTATTCTGGATGCTTTATATATAATATGCTTTTTTTTCAAAAACTATGTAGTGTCATAACTACACCTCTGACATTTTTAACAATCCAAACCGTTTGAAAATCGGTAGAAAATTGAGCATGTTATGGTTATTTGAAAGTACATGCACCATTAACACACAATGTTATGAGTAAGCGAGCTGTCTGTGGCAAGATGGCCGCCAGGTGCGGACGTCGACCTCCATTGGCCAGCAGCGCGGAAGAGAGATCTAGCCTTTTTATGGATATCTATGGATTAGAACCTTTATAATCAATTGGGGAGGAGGAAGTGTTAGCCTTTTATGGCTATACTGCGCCCTCTGCTGTTATAATGCCACCTCACACCACAAAGCTCAATTTAAATCACCTACTGTATTCGCAAAGTAAACAATAAGGCATATGAGGGGGTGTGGTATATGGCCAATATACCAAGGCTAAGAACTGTTCTTAGACACAGTGCATCTCGGAGTGCCTAGACAAAGTGCAATTTTGCAATATCCTTTGTATGTTTCTTTAACGTGATTTTATTTGTAAAAACAAAACTACAATATGTAACCACTGAAACAAAAAACAATGACAAACGTGTGGATAGCTGACAAAGAAATACAAGAGGTCTTTTCAAAAGAATAAAATTAAATACAGCCTTCTGCTGAGAAGGTATTTGTAGGCTAAAAGCATTGCATGCATTTGCTTAAATTGTAAAACTAGTGTCAAAATTGTCTTGATACACTTTGTTAGGTGCATTTTGATGTTAAATAAAATAAAGATTCCAAAATGACAGTTATTACACATTTGTCTTTTTTAAGCATTTTAAGCATAAAAAAATTGAATAACTGTAAAATTGAAGGTCTGTAATACTATGCTGTATACTTGGGTGAATAAAGCCAATGTATTTAACTTGCCCTATTCACCTTCTATTGCTTTTAGTGAGGGTTTACATGTGACCTGTACAAGAAATATGCATGGGTTAAAATGAGATAGTATACTGCCTAAAACATCATTCTTTATCCCCACTAAATTATTTGCCATAGTGTCGAACAGAAAAGTTAACATTTGACAGTTCTAATTCCCAACAATTAAATGAATGTTGTTTTGGTATACCAAAAAGGTTGTAGTCAAAAGACTGTTCATTATCTCCCAATGCAAAGGCCTGATCTCTATCAAAACAGTGTCACCAAACAGTAACCTAAATGTATTGTTTTCCCAAATCGATCCCAGACTTTACGATTTTCATAAATGAATAAAATATATACATATAAAAATGTAAAAGCTTCAATTTTCACACAATAACAAGACTCCCAACATTGTCCAAATGGAAGGCCTAGATCCACATTGACATAAACTCCCTTTGCCTCTGAGTGAACTGACAAGTATCCATGGTAACAGGTAGTGGACTACTTGTAATCCCTATCAAGTCATTGGATGGTTTGGATCAACCTTTGCTACATCTACTCCTTTCAACCAATAGCAGTCAGTATCACATTTTCAGTAACGACATAAACTGCAGGGTCCAAATCATGAGCATCCCCCCCGCCCCACACACAAAACAAAACGAAATGACTATGACTATGTTTGAGACAAAGTGGCTTAAGAAAGCCAAGGACACGCATGTGTCATTATGTATTCATTATACATTTCATCATGAAGGTCCAGTCCTCACCATCTTGCTCAACATCCTTTAGTTACATATGACATAGCGGCTAGACCAGGGTGGCACATGGAGAACGTGAGGCTGGTTTCCAAATATCAAGTTCTCCAGGCTGGGACAATAGACAGCTACAAGCTTGGATACTGTAGACGTTTCTTTAAAGTATGGACATCACAGGGAATGGATGTGCTCATAGTGTATATTTGAAGTGTTGCAAGTTCCTTTTTAGGAAGAGGAATGTAACAGCTGGCTTAACAGCGTGGAATTGGCAAAATACACACCAGGACTGTGCTCTGGTGGTAAAGACTAGAAGTGATGTTGTTTCGTTATTGCTAAGTCTAAAAGTAGATAAATCATGTACTGTATTCATACCCGTTCATTAAAATATAGAGGTTTAGTAAATCCTGTATGTTGTTGATCAGGTAGTGGGTGGTCTTTCACATTGTCTGAAAGGAATGTTTTATGTATACAACAATTACACATCTATAAAATCAGTAACATCTCTCCCTTGTACATTACGGTAAAAAATCCCAAAGAGGTAAGTTTAAAGTATTAGAACACAGTGATGCATTAGTGTGTTGCTGACTGTGTGCTCTAGGCAATACGGTGTAGTCAAAGCAAAACAAGTAGAAATACCAGGAAAATTGCACAATTGTCTACATGGTTGTGCAGCAGTGCCGTTGCTGGCATATGGCTGAGACCTGTGGAAATGCCTGGTACAGCGCCAGGGTCAGGATTGGTTGGCAGGCAGAGGAGCAGAGAGAGTTAATGACCAAATGAATATCTTCAGTAGAGCCACCCGGGAATCTGTCAAAGCACTCCTCCGTGTGGATGCTGTCAGCCTCAGACCAATGCCTTGGGATAAAGTCTGGTGCAGAATAACATATTACCTGATTTCCATCATCTCCTGTTTCAGACATGGAGTCCCACCCTATCCCTAGGTGAGCCAGAGCTACAGATAGGTGTCCTGATCTGCCTCTGTGCTGCTCAGGCTCTGTGTGGACTTCTGAGTTGGGGACACTTTAAGAGGACACTGGACATCAACTGCCAGTTGGTCGTTAAGGGTCGGCTGGTCGTTAAGGGCCGGCTGGTCGTTAAGGGCCGGCTGGTCGTTAAGGGCCGGTTGGTCGTTAAGGGCCGGTTGGTCGTTAAGGGCCGGTTGGTCGTTAAGGGCCGGTTGGTCGTTAAGGGCCGGTTGGTCGTTAAGGACCGGTTGGTCGTTAAGGACCGGTTGGTCGTTAAGGGCTACATGGTCATTAAGGGATACATGGTCGTTAAGAGCTACATGGTCATTAAGGGATACATGGTCGTTAAGAGCTACATGGTCATTAAGGGCTTTCTGTTGAGGCAAGGAACAGTCTATAGGTACGTTTAAAAGAGGGTGAGACAGTGAAGGGTGAGACAGTGGAGGGTGAGACAGTGGAGGGTGAGATAATGGAGACTGAGACAGATGAGGGTGATATAGAGGAGGCTGAGATAGCGGAAGTTGAGATAGCGAAGGCTCAGATAGCGGAGGCTGAGGGTCACCAGGTAGAGGGTATGGGTTGGGGATAACAGATTTCTTCATGCTTCCTTTCTTCTTGCTCTTCTTCTCCTTCAGCTTAAATGTAGGTGTAGGAGGAAGCAGAGGTACAACGATAGTGGGGTTCTGACGAAGGTCTTGGCGACTGTGAGGCTCTGAGGCCATGATGGCCCTGGCACCATGCATCCTGGGAGGACATTTGTGGTGCAGTTCCCCATGGGTCTTCCTCCAGCGTTTCAGCTGAACATGGTGTTCTCTTTCAATGTCCCGCTCTGACACAGCCACCTCCAGAACCTAACAGAGAAGAGAGAGGTTCTGCTGGTGACAGATTACAGGACCACAAGACACTGCCTTATGACACAACTTATTCAATTAGTTGAGTCTGTCTTAGTTTAGAACAATGCCAATGGCCAAGAGAAGAAACGGCTCTTTCAGTGGGAACTCATCCTACTGCCAACGTAACCTTGTTAGCAAATATCAAAATGCTTGAGGCTACATAGAGGATGTTCAACTATCAGAGAGGCTATTGTTAAACTGAGACCCTCAAATCAAGCCAGGGAGAGGGACTGGCTAGATGCTGTTAGAAATAAGGTCTTTGTCCTGTTAGCGCTTGAACTTCCACAGAGGCTCTACATTGAACTCTACATTTCCAGAGTACACCCACACTTCCAGCAGCAGTTCTCTTACAGACAATGTATAATACCATTCTCGTTCTGGGTGAAATGGGTCTCTGTCTACTAATATAATCTCCAAGGACTTGCTACTACTCCAGTCTGCTCAAAGATAATAAATTAAGACACATTCTGTGAGATTTGGCCATTGGTTTAAAAAATGTTATCCAAAACTGGTAGCCGAATGTGTAGTATGTCATTTACAATTCGATATGTGCAAATCAAAAACACTTTCAGTCTTGTCACTAAATGGCGAACAGAGGCATGATGCTCTGTTTATTATTCACAAAAGGTCCTCGACTTCGTCTGTAGGATCAGTGTCCCTGCCAGTCATCCTACCTCCCGCACAAGGAAGCCCTCGGTCATGTATTGGGGATCGATGGTCCTCAGCAGAGCCATGGTCTCATACTGACCCTGACACGCCTTCAGTTTCTCACGTGTTCCCAGCATGCATTTCAGCAGCACCAGACCCACACGGAAGATGATCTTCACACCTGAGGGCGGGGGTCCATGTTCACATACAAATATTTAATCTGGAATATTCAGCTACAGTATAAATCAGACGATTACATACACCTTAGCCAAAGACATTGAAACTCAGTTCCTGACATTCCATCCTAGTAAAATTCTAGTATCACCACTTTTTTTTCTAGTATCACCACTTTGTTTGAAGAATGTGAAATGTCAGGATAATAGCTTAATGAGTTGTGAGCTTTTTTCTTTCATCACATTCCCAGTGGGTCACAAATTTACATACACTCAATAAGTAAATGATAGCATTGCCTTTAAATTGTTTCACTTGGGTCAAATGTTTCAGGTAGCCTTCCACAAGCTTCCCACTATTTATGGCCCATTTCTCCTGAAAAAATGGCTGAACAGATTTAGGTTTGTAGGCATCCTTGCTTGCACACTTAAAATATTTAGGATTGAGGTCAGGGCTTTTTGTTGGCCACTCCAATAACTTGCCTTTTTTTTCTCAAGCCATTTTGTCACAACTTCGAAAGGATGCTTGGGGTCATTGTCCATTTGGAAGACCCATTTGCAACCAAGCTTTAACTTCCTGACTGATGTCATGAGATGTTGCTTCAATATATAAACATAATTGTTCTTCCTCATGATGCCATCTATTTTGTGAAATGCACCTGTCCTTGAAGTAAAGCACACCCACAACATGATTCTGCCACCACCGTGCTTCATGGTTGGGATGGTGTTCTTCCGATTGTAAGCCTCCACCTTTTTCCTCCAAACCTAACAACGGTCATTATGGCAAAACAGTAACATTTTAGTTTCATCACTTGAGAGGAGATCTCCAAATAGTACAATCTTTGTCCCCATGTGCATTTGCAAACCGCAGTCTGACTTTTATATTATGGGTTTGCAGTGGTTTCTTCCTTGGTGAAATGCCTTTCAGGATATGTCGATTAGGGCTGGGCGATAGGACCATTACATCAACTCTCAACAATCGATATTGATGATGGCAAAAACTTGATTTGCACTGCCTAATCTGATGTATTCCAAATTTACTATAGGCCATAGCCTTCTTTTTCAACAAAATATGTGGTAGGCTATTGAAATAATTCAAGCAAACAATTAAAATTAATTGTAGAATAAGATGAGTGCACTACGAATACTGTCATATCTTAACAGATTTTTTTTGGGATGATTAAAAATGATTAACAATGTATTTCTGTGCAAGTTACATAAATATACAATTGCTTCCAGCAGATTAATTCACATCCATGCAAGTGTTTATTCAGTATTTGTTGAATACATTAATGAAAACATTACTACTTTTAGTTATTATATATGTACTAGCCCCATCTAAATTGTATTTGTATACCAGCTTAGAACAATGATTATTGATGATTTTAAACAAGTTTGTCAATAAGGTATTTCCATTATTTATAGTAATAAAAAAACCTTATCCTGTTTTAGTTCATTTCCAGAAGGAAAATAATGTATGGTATGAACCTGTAGATTCTTATAATCATCGGTATTTTATCTTCTTGTTCTCCACAGGGATGCAGAATTGGTTACAACACCGGTGTTTTATTACCGTATTTTCTGGACTATAAGTCGCAGTTTTGAAAATCGACTGACTGGTCCTGCGGCTAATATTCCAAAGCAACAGCTTTTTTTATGAAAACATTCCAAACTAGTGTATTGTGTGATTTGGGGAGACAGCACTGAGCCCAAGTACAGGAACTCAGAAGAAAACTTTTTAAAAATTTTAACAATTATTTTTAACTACTTTGGAGATATTGACGTACATATTTACACATCTAGCTTGTAAGGTCTTGGCTGATATCTTTTAATTTTACAATGATGTCAAGCAAAAAATCACTGAGTTTAAACGTGCAATATGTAATTTTTGGCCGCCAGGGGGCTCTCAATCAAAACAATAGCAAAAGATGTACTTGGATGACGTCGGGAGGTTGCGTGGGATCATGTGTTTTGTTATCGTCGTCAATGAAAACCTTCCAATCTAGTGTCTCCGGCAGAAAAAATGTTCACTGACAAAGTAATATATTGTTAAAAAAATTATAACTTTATTCACGTTATGTTTGACGGCTCCCTGGAACTTAGAACAACTAGAGCAGTCACAGGTTATATGACGCCATTTACGGGCGACAAAATGAAATGTCCCGTGTCTTCGAATTATATTACAAATTTCTCTGGATTTGAAAGTTAGTGGAAACCTTTAGGATAATGTAAGTACACAACTAAGAAATATATATAATATATGTATAGTGATGTTTGCTTTTAATGCAAAGTATGTATTTTGTTATTGTTTTGATTGATATTACATATTCTACCTTTAAAGGTAGGGATTGAAATACATCCACAGGTACACCTCCAATTAAATCAAATTATGTCAATTAGCGTATCAGAAGCTTCTGAATAACATAATTTTCTGACATTTTCTAAGCTGTTAACAAGTCACCTTAGTGTATGTAAACTTCTGACCCAATGGAATTGTGGTATGATGAATTATAAGTTGAATAATCTGTCTGCAAACAATTGTTGGAAAAAAGACTTGTGGCGTGCACAAAGTAGATATCCTAACAGACTTGCCAAAACTATCTGTGGAGTAGTTGATAAATGTGTTTCAATGACTTCAACCTAAGTTTTTGTAAATTTTCGACTTCAACTGTAGATATTACGTAGAAGAAACATTAGTTTTTTACATAGGGAATTAGGCATTGAGTTGTCTCTGTGACAGAAACAAAATCTAATTCTATTTCTATTGTTGTCCTGTTGAATGAATGCTAGTTGAATGTTTGCGTGGGAGTTTGTGCCACTGACCATCACAGAGGAACATGTCCCAGACACGGAGCACGGAGGCCCAGGGCAGGGTTCTGGAGAAGGCACACATGAACCACTCAGTCATGTACAAAATGGGCTCCATCTTGTGCTTCTCCAGGTGGCGGTAAGCCAGGGGGGAGACACGCCTCATCAAGGCAAACAGGATCTCTCCATCCAACTGGATTGCCTCCTGCAGGGACAGAGAGAAGCATACTGTTTTATACGGACAAGAGAACAAATTATATCACTGTTTGGTCTATTTAAGTTTGGCTTTAATAGTGCCTAAGTGAAGGGCATGTCTCACCAGCCCTGCACTGTAGTATCCAGGAAGGTATTTCTCACAGATCTGGACCAGCCCCCAGAATGCATCCTGTGAACATGCAGATGGAGTTAGGAAGTTGTGAATGGAACGTTCCTTTTCAGTGGAAACCAAAACTAAAACGACACACTAGCAGCGGAGGAGAAAAATAGAAATAGGTAAAGCATATAACAATTTCTCAACTGGCATATAAAGATAACAAGCGTTTAACAATTCCATCGCAAATAGTGTCACAATAGGTAAGGTGGTTGAGAAAGAAGCCGTTTCAGTGAACTAGATCACAGGTCGGCATCCGTTGTGAGAGAAGAACATTCCAGAGCTTGAGTCACCTCAGCGGGCATGTGCATCAGCAGCACAGCGGCGATAGGGGCCTGGGCCTGGCAGTAGCCCTCCTCGGGTCGGTACACGGTGTAGGCCTTCAGAACACGGAACAGGTCCTGCTGACTGCATGGGAAACACACAAACCACAGCACTAAACCCACGGGACAAAAAGAAAAGGTCAAAATCATTACTTGAGTGAAGAGTCGTTTTTCCGATTGTGTGAAACAACTGACCCGTGGCCCCCACGTGACACAAACATCTCATGGAAGGGGAACTGTCTGTGCAGGTCTTTTTCAATCACATCCAGCTCCTTTGGGTCACCGGCCTGACTATCCAACTCCTGAAACATCAGTGGTAAAGTAGAACAACAACACTGAGGCACTCAAGAGGGTGAATTTTAAAAGCCTTTA
This sequence comes from Umbra pygmaea, assembly GCA_016801145.1. Taxonomy (NCBI): domain Eukaryota; kingdom Metazoa; phylum Chordata; class Actinopteri; order Esociformes; family Umbridae; genus Umbra; species Umbra pygmaea. The sequence goes on along the minus strand of JACXGM010018234.1, from coordinate 3,724 downwards.
ATATTACTTGGCTAAATCATTAAAAACAAGTCAATGCGTTTTAGCCAGTGAGGCCTTCATCAGGACAATTCTAAAATGTTTGCCATTAAGCTGTATCTTTTAGCTTACTGGCTAATAGTCATGTGATCAGTAGGTGTAGTCAGATAGTGGGTGTGAACAAATATAATCACATGACAAACCAGCTAAAGCTTTTAGCCAATCAAAGAGTAAGGACAAAGATATGCTGGATTTGACTGATAATTTCTGTGAAACATCAGTGGTAGTCAACCTTAACTCCACCCTGGATTAACCAAGACAGAGAAAACAGGATAAAGGGGAACCCACCTGGAACTTGCCCTGGTTCTGCTCCTTCTTCACTTTGCCTCCAGACAGATAGAGCCAAGCGCGTCCTCGTAATGACGGGGGGATTCCCTTCTGGCATCTCAGCCTCACCTTGAGACCAAGGAAGGACTACGTGACCAACCAACGAATGTTCTAATCATTATTGAGAATAATCTAAATGTCCTTTCGTTGGTTTTAGAAAAGTAATAAAAACTATTATTTTGTTCTCCCTTCAGTACTTTTGTTACATCCAGTTGTACCAACAACACTGACTGATCATAACAAACGCTGACAGAGCAGGCCTCCACGCCAAGCTATTCTGCTTGTTCCACACGTGTGAGGGCACGTCCACTCACCTGACAACCTCAGATTTGCTGAGCGGCCTGAGGGAGTTTGGCACAGATGACGCCTCGTTTCTGGGCAATGCTGGTCGATTTGCATTAGCTAACCATTAGTGGCACATCAAGGCTGTGGTTTTCAGACTGGTGTTAACAAAGTGTGGCTTAGAATGCTGCGCCACCTGGAAGGCCCTACAATTTGTTATTAAACTCTAAAAAAAGATTTTAGCTATAAAAATGTAAAATGTTTTGTGGCAAATTTCAGTTCTGAATTCTGTATCCTGCCATTGAAATGAATGGCACAGAAGTAGAAATGGTATCAAAGTTTGTTGAAGCCATCTAATTTCAGTGTGTATGCTGGTAGCTACAAACTCAGGAACAATAACGTTAGGACAGGAACCATAAAATTAAAACAACTAGTAGAACCAAATCTTCATTGATTCAGTCTATAATTAATTGAAATACTTCACATGCAAACCTGGCAAGCACTTTGCACATTTAAAAAAACTGTTTGAACAGTCAATACAAAAAATGCATACAAAGATAACAGGAAACTATCAGGGAAGATGAGTGAGAACCTGCCATTGAGGTCCATGACAATTAAATGCTTGGAAAGGACCTACATAGGGAGTAGAGCCACTCTGCCTACAGCTACCATCCGTCTAGCAAAGCTTTCATAGAAGTCCTGAATTGTGCTTAGTGGGAAATTGTACCATTCTTAAAGAAAAGCCTTCAGTTATTTGTGGGCTATAAAGAAGGTGGAACTGTACTTCACACTCTGTGCTCCAGAACTTTCAATAATGTTTAGATCATGGTGATTGGGGAGGTCATACAAGTTGTTTGACCTCATCCCAATGTTCGTGAAAGCACATGAATTAATTTAGCCATGTTTATGGGGACTTTACCAACCTGGAATATCCTGAAACTCGCTCTCTCCTTCACTGTCAGTCCCCACCCAGGTCTTAAAACACCACAACACTGGCGCTCTGTCTCCCACTGCTTTCTCCTCCTCCATCCTTTCATCTCTCTCATCTCCATAATCATTTGCATTTTCCACCCTGCTCTCCTCTCTAAGTCCTACAACTCACTGTTCCCTTCTAACTGGCCAACTCGCCCTCCCCTACTGCTCTGTTGCTAACTGACTCACTACAAGCTCATAAAAGATTGAAACTGGAGGAACTTGACCTAGCATCCTTCCAAACCCTCCTTGCTTCTCTCGTCTTCCCGGTCGGCTGCTAAAAGCACCAGTCACTCAAAGTTCCCAGTTTCATCCCTTCAGCTCAGGAAAGCACTTCCACCTCTTTTTGCCTTAACACTCCATGTTCCCTCTCTGGTGAGGACTTTGCCTCCAGGTCAAGACAGTATGCTGGTCTTTAAAAAATGACAGGTTCATACAAGTTTTAATTCTTAATATCTCTCTGGGTTACTTCAAGGAAGCAGGAGTGTCAGGCAGCTTGGATAGCTCTTAATATGATGTTTCATTTGATTTTCTTAATCTTTTTATGATGTTGACTGATGATGTTCGGCTCTGTGATAATGACTTGCTGCTGTTTGTCTTGGTCAGGACACTCTTCTAAGACAGACTGCTAATCTTAATGAGCCTTTCCTGGTTAAATACAAATGACATAAATAAACCAAAGCTCTGACAACTGGAGAAATGTCTGAGATCTGCATGTTGTTGATGGGGACAATGTAAGTGATCACCAGACCATGTTCAAGGAGTGTGCCTAGGGTAGAGATGTCTCTAGGCTGGGAGCAAATGCCTGCCCTATAGGGAATGAATGGCATGGCCGGAAGAAAGCATTTTTAATACTGGTCATGGACAAGGCCCTTAAGGAAAAGGCCTAGTGAATAATTTAGTGTTTATTAAAGTGTTGCATTAGGGAACAACCTTTACACTACCTGAGATTGCATTGAGAACAAGCTAGTGGCCTTCAAATCTGCAGTCTCCCAACTAACTTTTTTACAGGGTTGAGTCATGTGATGTTAGGGATACCTAGTTCTCATCTGAATGGAAGCAGACTGGTGGGTGGGGTTACACACAGAGATTCAACAGCCAATGTTTGTTGGTTTCTTTACTTGAATTTACAGCTCGAGCTCAGTGAGGTTGGATGGAGAACGTTTGTGAACAGCAGTTTTCAGTTCTTTACACAGATTCTCGATTGAATTCAGGTCTGGACTTTGACATGGCCATTCTAACACCTGGATATGTTTATTTGTGAACCATTCCATTGTAGATTTAGCTTTATGTTTTGGATCATTGTGTTGTCCATGCCAATTCTATAATATTTACTACTTCTACTGTTGTACACTTTCCAGACCACTGCTCAGTACATAGCGTCTTATTATTATTATTATTATTATTACTATTGTCATTACTATTTTAAAATTCTTATATTGTTGTAATTCTTGTTTTTAAGCCCACTGCATAGAATCGCCGAGCCATGTCAAAAAGAATTTCTCTGCATAGGATGATGTATGTTATTCATTCAATGCATATGATAAATAAACAACTTTGACTTTTGACTGTTGGAAGACAAATCTCCATCCCAGTCTCAGGTCTTCTTCATTCTTCCAGAATGGTCCTGTATTTGGCTCCATCCATCTTCCCATCAATTTTAGCCATCTTCCCTGTCCCTGCTAAAGATAAGCAGGCCAAACCATGATGCTGCCACCACAATGATTGACAGTGGGGATGGTGTGTTCAGGGTGATGAGCTGTGTTGCTTTTACGCCAAACATAACGTTCTGCATTGTTGCCAAAAAGTTCGATTTTGGTTTCATCTGACCAGAGCACCTTCTTCCACATGTTTGGTGTGTCTCTCAGGTGGCTTGTGGCAAACTTTAAACAACACTTTTTATGGATCTCTTTCAGAAATGGCTTTCTTCTTGCCACTCTTCCATAAAGGCCAGATTTGTGCAGTATACGACTGATTGTTGTCCTATGGACAGACTCGCCCACCTCAGCTGTAGATCTCTGCAGTTCATCCAGAGTGATCATGGGCCTCTTGGCTGCATCTCTGATCAGTCTTCTCCTTGTATAAGCTGAAAGTTTAGAGGGACGGC